>JAODPA010028508.1:0-37144 GCA_025585075.1 Nepenthes mirabilis
TATTTTAATAAATTACTAAAAATATGATATGTCATATAGGATAATTCTTGACACATTCACCCGAACCTATGTGACACCCAAAAATAACGCATAAACCAGCATTGCATAAATTGTCTTTCCACCTTATTTGCTCATTTTTCGGGCATAGCAAATCGGCGAGATGGTGATTCAATCCCTCGACAACAGCGCCTTTTCAAAAGCAGTGACTAGTTATAGTACTTGTTTATATAATGCAGAGTTTCTGCTACTTGATACTGAGGGAAGACTTGGCTACTTCAACAGCAAATTGCAGCACACAGTTCAGTCTACAACTAGCCATGATCATTTTATCAAGTTACTATAAGGATAGCACAAGCATTCTGACTGCCACCTAAAATTTTGGATGTCAATAAAAATATCCCAAAAAGTGAAAATATATATGAAGAAGTAATATAATAAACTGCCCATGTAACATAATTCCCAACAATCCTCATCTTCTTGGTCCGACATTGTCTGCAACAAGAAAATGAATCAGCACATCTATTTGCATTCATAACAAAATCTATGCCAGCTAATGTAAGTTCCACATTATCCAAGTAGTTGCAAAGAAGAAAATTTGGGCAGGAAAGATGACAGATTGCGGATACTTACATTCTCAAATAAGGCAAAGCAGAAGAAAACATATAGAAGACAAAAACAGATAACCAACTAACCAACAATTATAGAAAGCTAATGAGATCGTGTGACAGGTTTTACATAAATTCACCAGTTGGAACCCTAATGAGAAAAAAAATCTTTTCCCAAAGAGAACACACTATTCTTTAATTGAGTTTATTCTAGGTCAATATTCTTTAAGGAAAATTTTGCATTCCAGAGAATACATCTTGTAAGAATACATCTTCTAAGCATCTCAAATACTACTCTAGAAAGCTGATCACAACCGTCCACCTGGAATGATGTCGGCCATTGGTTGAGAAGAAAGATCGGAGGACCTACCCAATTAACCAGACAGAAAGCTACCATTATAAATCAAGATTTGGGCAATGATATTGATCCAAGACATGACAGGAGCAACTACTTTGCAACATTATATATATATATATATAAAGAGTACTTTACTAAAATGTCACCAAAAAGAGAACAGGAGGAAGATTTATACTCCAAGGATTGATTATTGAGTGGAAAAAGATTTGTCGTCATCTGGGAACTTCAAAACTGAGAATCAAAAGGCAGTATATATCTCCTGCCAGAGACAGCTAGATTATGTATTAACCCAACCAAAGCTTTCAATCCAATTAGAATTTGCTCCGAGAGGGTATATCTTCTCAAATATGCACTTGAGCTTCTCAGGCTGAACCATTTCTTCCAGCAACTTGTCCTCAGAAACCTGTGCTGAGATTTTTGGCTCTTCGTCCTCCCTGTTTGCAGAACAAAATACCAATTCCGACAGCCTTTCCTTTTCAATTTGACATCCGTGTTTTTCTCCCTCATGTGTCCCAGATGTAATGAGATGATACACATGCACGACCTTCTTCTGGCCTATCCGATAAGCCCGACCAATGGCCTGCCTTTCAACAGATGGATTCCAAAGTGTGTCAAGCAAGATCACCCTAGATGCCCCGACCAAACTGATGCCCTCTGAGCAGGCCCTCGTTGAGGCCAGCAAAATGCGAACCGTGCTGGCAGGGTCATTGAACGAGCTCATTACGGATTGCCGCTGCTTCTCTTCAAGCACGCCGCTCATGAGAAGCATTTCCTGTCCTATACACCAATCAAGACAAGATTCCAGCATCTCTCTTATGAATGATAAAGGTTCAATGAACTGGCTAAATACCAAAACCTTCTCATCCAAAGCATTGCTCAGGCGAATGAGTTCCATAACGAATCGAGTCTTCACCCCAGCATTGATGTCCCCTTTGAGCTTTCCTAACGCTGCGCTGCTGAAAAAGTCTGCTTCTTTCTCTTGTAAAAACTTGCATGCGAGCCACGGATGCAGAGAAACCAATGAGACCCGATAGTCCAACGTTAAATTCTTTTTATATGATTCTTGACAGTGCTGGAGAAGCTTGCTCTGCAGACTGCTCGGCCGCAACACGACAACGAAGTCCCTTAGTCCAGGTAGAGTCTTCTGTAGTATATTCCCCTTGTGAATGTGAACAAATGGTTTGATCCGGGCCCTTAATTCCTCCAAGTCGTTGTCATTAGTCAGACCCCGAAGAAAGGCCCGTTTGGCCTTTTTAGCTCTTCTCCTTGCCTGCTTGTCTGGAAGATGTCGAGAGTTATTTCCAGAAAAAATCTCCAGAAACTGTGGCCTGACCAAGCAGATAGTGTTATAAAGTTCACCAAGGCTATTCTGGAAAGGAGTTCCAGAAAGGATGATGAACCTCTTAGTTTCGACCCTCAATAAAGCCCTAAAAATCAGGCTATCATCGTTCCTCGGAATATGCCCTTCATCCAGCACTAATAGACCAGGGAGCTCGAGGAGCATTCTCCTTATCTTCTGATTTTCCACATGTAATAATACTTCACGCTTCTTCTCCTTACTGTCTCCACTGTTGGCTGTGTTTCTTTCACCAGCGAGTTGTTCGAAAAGTCTGTAACTAATGCCCAGGATGCTCTCATTCTTTTCCCAAGAATACAACTTAGCCAAACGGATGGTTCTTAGATCCGGGGACTTCCCCAATAGGCTGAGGACTCTGCCCTCTTCCTTTCCAGAAAGTTCGGGATTATTCAGGTTGTGGAAAGGAAGGCCAACATTCCACTTGAGGAACTCCTCCTCCCACGTGAGGAGCATGTTGCAGGGAGCAATGATCACAGGCCTGCACTTCTTGTATAATTTCATGTATGTTTGCAAGAATACTATCGTCAACCGCGATTTACCTGTTCCCGGAGCATGTGAAAGGATGCATCCACCGCAACCGAGTTTCGTGGGTCTACTCAACTCATCAAGTTTTGTTGCTCCTGCAATATTTTTCCATAGGAACTCAAAACCCTCTTGCTGATGGGGGTACATACCTTGTTTGATACTGGGAATGATGTCCCAAACAGTGCCTTTAGAATGAATAGAACTTTCGCGGCTGCTGTCATGGGGATCGCAACATAAATCTTGAAATCGATGGTCATCCAAGACAGTGTGATTCACTCTGCCATAGTTTCTCCACCCTGATCTTCCGAATGGATGTTCACTCTATATATGCCAAAGCCATTCAGAAATAATGAGGAAATCTTTATAGATAACCCATAATATCTAAGAGAAAAAAGATATTATACATGTGATACAAAAAAAAAAGCAATAACTTTATTTTTGGAAAGTTCAGTGCAATAATTTTAACACAGAATGCAAGTTTATTTTCATCATATACTGCATCAAGCTTGAACTACACCTCATAGGCATACAAAAAGGAAAATTAGACAACAATAGAGCAATAAATGGAAACATCACACAATCGGATATTTTAGCAAGGAAATGGATCTTTTATTCATCATCTGCTTATTCCTTTGGGAGCTTGATGGGTTACTGAGAAGGAAAGAAATGCAGCTTTTACAATAAATTGACAAAATGAAAAATATATCTACCATAATTATTTCCAATCAGCAAGATTTAAGGATCATTAACATGCAGAAGCAACAAAGTACACGATGACATGACTTACGAAAGGAGACATGACATGCTTCATCTCGAGATTCACATAAGAGCAAAATCGGCATCTGATTCCTATCTCTTCATCGAGAACAAGATGGTGCATCCCTTGATGACAAAGTGATAATTGGTCAATTGTCATCTCTGGATGCATTGCCTCTCCATCATTAGCCTGTAGATCACCATAAGCAACATAAGGCAGAAATAATCGGCTTACTCATTGGGACATTTGGTCTCATGTTAAACAAACAATACTTAAAATTCCTTAATCAGATATTAGTGATGATTTACATGAGTAGATATTTATGGGAATAATTAAACATACACAAAAAAGAACCTTACCTGCAAATAGAGTACTCAGAATATTTCTACTGTAACAAAGTCTAAAACTGAATAATACCTGCGTATAAAAACTCTTCCTTGCATTTATTTATATTGGTACAGGCATTTAAGTAACAGGCACGGTACAATGAGTGCACATAATTATGAGGAACCATCAAAGTGCTAAATACATAAAAATGAACACCTTTAAGTCCTGACAATTCCTGTTTGAATTTGAGACACGCACAGCACCAGCGTAGCAGGAGCAAAACCCAAATCCCACATCAATCATCAACCACCAATCTCCGTATAAGGAATAACAATATGCAACTAAGCACGCAAGTTGCACAATAATATTTAACTTAAAAAATCCTTTTTAACCCAAGAAAAAAAGCATAGAAGAACCTCTGAACAAATCCACTAAAAATATTTGATTATAAATAACTCTCTCCAAGATTCATTCATAACAACTTGTGTGAATTATCGGTTGAAATATAACCCTTAACGTACCTAACAACCACACAAAAAAATATATAACCAGAAAATGAGTAACCAATAGGTAATACATCCTAAAATCAAGATTAAAGTAACATTTCTAAGTTTAATGAAGAATAAAATTCAAATCAGATCTCAACTAAATGCTAAAAATTTTTCTCTTCTCTCTACTTTGCAGCGCCCCTTGTGTTAAAATGATCTCACATGTACCCTAAAATTAGAACAGGGCTTTTTATATTCCATGTGATAGCTTAAGCAGCCTTCTCATGGTGTACCACCAAAACTCCTTCATGGCCAAGCAGTTGAGCAGCCAACTAGTGTCCTTCTCGTCGTATGCCATTGGAAATTCTCCTAGACCTAGCGCCTAAGCTGCCAGCTCGAGCCATTCTTGCAGAACCTATAGTGAATAGTTTCACTTGGGCAAAAATCGTGCAAACCTGGCGCGAAACACCCTAACAACTCTGGGAGTGAAAAATGACATTTTTAATGGACATGAAACTCACAAGAAAATGACCCAAATCCAAAAATTCCTTCTATTTTCTTGAGTATTTTCTCCATGGAAGAATGAGTAGAGGAAAAACTACCAGTTGTTCATGGAAGCATGAGTATTTTCTGAATGGTATTTGCGCACCCAAAATAGTTCAAGGCCAAAGTTAGTAACAATAAGGATTATTTTTAAAAAAGTTTGCTATATAGGAATATCTTCTTGACTTTCCTAAGCTCCTTTTATTGTCCTCCATCCACTAAATGTTAGTGCTTCAATTTCAACGACTAGGCTATCCACATAGAATAAGAAATTCAAAGAATACCATGAAAATACAGCTCATGAATAGACCCATAAAATCTCAATCCACAAAATGTAAAGGAAGAAACACCAGAAACAATGACAAAGGTTTGATTAGTTAACAAAATGAAAAAAGTTTAAAGTATGTCAGACTAACAATATGCAGAAAATCCCAGCAGTTCCACCTCTATACATGGGCATCTCGTCTATCGTCCAATTCACATAAATCATGCTAAATTACTAAGACTTAACACCTAGATCCATGTTATTACTGCAATAACATAACAGAGGCACATATTGGACAACCAGATAATTTAGAGTCATCGAGGAACTCTAGGCATTTGTCAATTTCTAGAAAAAGCCTAATGTTTTAAAACAGTTTAAGGTTGAAATAAAGTCTCGTGTCCATCACATCAATGAGAAGACAAAGATATCCAAAAATGCCCCTTCGGTTATCTAAAATAAGTTCGTACTATTCAATTATCACTTTTTTATGTTCCAGACTTGACCTAATATTTTAGAATCCATTTCATCCTGGTCAAAGTTTGAGTTTTGTATTGTTGGGAATCTCATTGAAGTTTGCCATCTTACTTTGATGCGGTCAAGAGTACATTTTTTTTTTCTAAATGGTTAATGCATCTTTCCAATCTTCAGCTTTTTTTTTTTTACTTTTGGGCTAGATAAAATTGGGGCGGGGGATTTACCCTGATCTCAAAAGAATGCAAATTCGTTGTACTCATTATTTGCTAAGCAACTTCCATGCAATTCTCAAATAGTGTGCTTGTACATTTTTGATTCCATAACTCCATGACGCTCCAAATGGTTGATTAGACATGGAACAAAACATGAGTGCTGGTAGAAAACTAAATTATTCTCGTCATTACAGATAAAGAACAACAATATCCATTCAACCATTATTGACAATTATACTTATAAAGTCCTATATCATAGTTAGGAACTGATCTAGAACCATCAGAACTACTCACCATAAAAGAATCAGACGAAGCAAACTCTGAAGATGCAAGACCAAGTTCAAGCTCTTTCCAAAGGTCCGTTTCTTCATCAAGTTCTGATTTCTCAGACAGCTCCACTTCCTCCTCAACTCCGAAAGTGAACCTCAATGGCAGGTCCGTTTCCTCCATGGATAGTTGTCTTTCTCTTTCTGCGGATTCATTTTTGGAATAGTTCAACTCTTCTAGGCTCAATTGCCCCTCCTCCAAAACAGAATTGGTGAGAATTCTGTGAACATCATAATCTTTCAGTTCAAGAATGCACCTTCTCTTTAGAGGCATCTCTAAGCACCTTTGACTTTTATGGCCGATTTTTAGAGCACCATTACTACATTTACGGCCTCTTTTTCGAACACCATTAGTAGACTTACTGATCTTATCAATAGGTTGAGCATCAGCGTCGAGGTCATCATTGTCAGCAATATCCTTCTCCTCAACCTTGCTGTAATGCTTCGGTGGCAGTGGTGGCTGATGATCATCACCATATTCAGATGAAGATTGCACCAGTTCCTTATCGATACAGAAAGGGTGACTAATGGTTCGGAACGGTTTAGGTCCCTGTTTTGGGACCGCAGATTGGCAGTGTGACCTGGTGCAGCAAGCCACACAATTGCACTTCTTAAGAGCCATTACTAACTCTCTTCGAGTTTTATGGTCTCTTTTTTGAACACCATTACCAGACATATTGATCTTGTCAATATGATGAGCCTCATTATCAAGGCTGCCGTTGCCATCAATATCCTTCTCCTCGACCTTGCTGTATTGCTGTTGTGGCGATGGCTGCTGCCGATGATTATCACCATATTCAGATGAAGAATGTACCAGATCCTCATCGATACAGAAAGGCTGATGAATTGTTCGTTCTGATTTAGATTCCTGTTTTAAGACTGCAGATTGGCATTGTGACCTGGTGCGGCGAGCCACACAATTACACTTCTTTAGAGTCATTTCTGAGTGCCTTTGAGTGTTTTGGCCTCTTTTTCTAACACAATTACTAGACATGTTGATCATATCAGTATGATGAGCCTCATTATCAAGGCTGCCATTGTCATCAATATCCTTCTCCTCAACCATGCTGTATTGCTGTTGTGGCAACGGCTGCTGATGATGATTATTGCCATATTCAGACGAAGAATGTACAAGATCCTTGTCAATACAGAAAGGGTGATGAATGGTATGTTCTGATTTAGGTTCCTGTTTTGGGACCATGGATTGGCATTGTGACCTGGTGTGTCGAGCCACACAATTACACTTCTTTAGAGTCATTTCTGAGTGCCTTTGACTGTAATGGCCTCTTTTTCGAACACCATTACTAGACATGTTGATCATATCAGTATGATGAGCCTTTGGGAACACCGATTGGCATTGTGGCCAGGTGCAACAAGCCACACAATTGCACTTCTTTAGAGACCTTTCTAACTCCCTTCGAGTTTTATGACCTCTTTTTTTATCACCATTACTAGAGCTGTTGAAGTTAGCAGCATAATTAACCTCAGCAGTAACGACACCGTTCTCCTCAGGATCCTTCTCCTCGACCTTGCGGTAATACTGCTGCAGCTGCTGCTCATCGTCATCATATTCAGATGAAGAAAGTACTAGCTCGTCATTGTTGATACAGATAGGGTGACTAATGGTTCCGGACAATTTAAGTTCCTGTTTCCAGAATGCGGATTGGTAGTGTGACCTGGTGCGGTGAGCCACACAATTATGCAGTAGAATGGCCCCACAAGAATCCTCTTCATAGCTTCCTCTCTCATCGTTGACCAGAACCACCAATCCATAAGCCTTTCTCATCTTCAAACCATAATCAGAAATTTTCTCTTTTCGGTTCTCATTATCAATGGAATCTTTTTCATCGCTATCTGAACTAGACAGCTCAAAACTAACAGAGTCAGCAGATTTGTTCACCTTATAATCTGTTTCATCATCGCCATTATCTTCCTCACTTGATGAATCAATTACATATAACTTTACAGAGGCCATATTCTTATCTTTTCTGCTGCTAATTAAACTATTGCATTTTCCCCTGAATCTCCCACCGGTTACATTAATCTCCTCATCCACTTCATCCCTGTTATCCGTACAGATTGCTCGGTTCATTCGGCCATTTCTCCCACAAAAGCCCCCACCCATGATTTTCTCTGTCATGACATTTTCATTGCTAAACTTCTTACCGCTAACTTTACTTTCTCCGCCCTCGTTTTTACTAGAATTATTCCCTCCTGTGCCTCTCTGGACACAAGGCTCTTTGGCATGAGTTATTCTCCTAAATCGACTCCATGAAAGAGCCTCGTCAACATCATCACTGTCGCTCGACTCCAAATCCATAGTGGGAGGACAATAGATGTCACCATCATCATGAGAGAACCAACTTTCACCTATCACTTGCACTTCATCATCATCACCCCCACCACCATCATCATCAAAGTTGCCACTTGCCATACCATTTTTTCCTCCCACGTTGTCAATTTCGTTGGCACTCACCTTAGACCTATGCCCTTTCTTCCTCCTACCATCATCACTAACGGCAACAATTTTGGCAGAGGCCAGTTCAGATGTTTTCCCTTTCTCTAAACCCAAAGTTTCCCCACCCCCTAAACAATGAGCAGAGCCACTTTCATTACCTATAGCATCATTAAATTCGGTTCCTTCCGCCGTTTTAGAAGACAAATTATCTCCCCTGACAGAACTCACAGACCCAACCCCTTCCCCATGTAATTCTCTCTTATCAACCTCCACGACTTCGTCATGTCTATCGTTACAATTATTAAAAGATTCTGATTCTAAGTAACCATCAAACCCTAAATTCAAAGACCCTTTTTCCTCATCAATAACAATCAATTTTCTTCCCTTCTCAGCTTCTGAGCTCCCGCCGTTGCTGTTAGATTTCTTCTTTTTCTCGAAATATTCCTTGTAAATGAAGTGCCACCGACTCCGCGTTCTTGTGGCAATTGGTAATCGGTAGTCCATCTCTATCGAAGAACAAGCTCAAACTGCATCTGCCCACAAGAAAGAAGACAAAAAAATCATTATAAATTAAAGCATAAGAAACCGAATTCCAGTAGAAGGGTGAAGCAGGGGAGAGGAAGAGAATACTGGAACGGCGATCAGAATCGTATCAAAACCATAAGTTGCAGGATTTTGCAGCGGCACGTAAAGGCTGACGAGAGTGTCTAATGAGGGAATAGGAATGTAGCAAAAGGGCCCGAAGAAGGCATGCAAACGAGCCAGCAAAAGAGAAAGAGCCGGCGAGAGGACCGTGAATTACCAATGTAGCAAAAAGGCAGACGAGAGTGTCTCCGTTCTATCCCCGTCTCGGAACTCTCGTCGGTGACGCAGTGTTCACTGGGACTTACTTTTTCAGAATTCCACCTAGGGTTTGTTTAGCGGCAAAATTCTTATTATTATTTTCCATATTTCGATTTTTTATATTTTATTCTCAATTACTATTATTTAAATTCTATTCCTAATTTTTATATAATACTTGTTGTATTCTCTAGAGACAATATACTCGTACGAGTTGATATTACTAACTCATTGGCTGTTTTTATCAATTTTTATGGCCTTTGGGTTCAGAGGAACTCGGTGTTTGAGATTATACTTGATAATATATTCTCAATTTGAGCCTTTTGAAGGTTATTATATTAAGAATTGAAACCTCAAAATCAAGGTATTGATACCAAATGATCATATCAAAGCCTAGCACTTCTATCTACTCATTTAATTTTGATAATAGTTACTCGAGTAAAGTCGTATTTATTTAACATTTTTAGACTCTACAACATGGGGCCCTCCAAGTGATTGTTTCATAAGTCCCATCTCATTGCCATCTTCTTTTGTCTCAGAAGTCAAACCATTTATAGGAAACTATATCCTCCTCATCCCAGGGCTTCACTAGTTCGGCCACATTTTTTGGATATGAATGCACTTCCATGGCTGAGTTAAGACATGCTCATATATCAAAGGCAATGTGTTGGGACAAACCTAGTCATTTGGAAATCAACTTAAACTTTATTTACCAATGCTTGTACAAACCCAACTCATAAAGTTTATCAAGTTTTAAAAGGTCATTAGGTAAAACTTATTATCTAACTCGTAGGCTCTGTTAAAATTATAAAGTCAAAATTATTTAGTAAGAAATTATTAGCTATTTTACAAGCTTATTTATATGAGACACATTTTAAGTAATATATCTGTTAATATACTAGTTTGTGCTACACAATTATTTGTACTAAACTCGAGATAATTCGGGTGAAAATCTTAAGCTAGCTTTGTTTGAAGTTAACCCAAATTATAGTAGCCGTCGTTTGTCGATAAGTTAAGTTGGATGTTGCTATTAATCACTCACTAACCCTTGATGACAGTGAACTTCATAAACTACCAGCAGTAGTTTAATATTATCACTAGATTAAGATGCATAAATGCTGAATCTCATCAAGTTAGAAAATGGTAAATGACCTAAATATCTCTCAAATACTAAAGAGGGAAAGAAATGCAAATAAAATTAATAAGAATTTAAATCAAATTTCCTTAGTCTATTTTACATATGCTAGTCAAATGTGACATTTGTGTCACAAATTTGGTTTACAAAATAATGTTCCTACCAAAGAATTATTTTCATAAACATATTTATTTTCATAAATATTACTTTTTTATTATTATAATGATTAAAATATATCCTTACAGTACACATAATTCTGTCTAAACTTTCATATTTATCACTTTTAAAATAACCATAATGACCGTTCAGATGGCAAAGAAGTCTAATATTAGAAGAACCATAACAAAACACCTACATTATCCCGTTCCTCTAGAATTAACCATCTGCCTGTCTTTGAATATTGTTACTAAAAGTGATAGAAATTCAAGCTTAAATTATCAATAATTTCATGCCAAATTCCAAGAATCTGTTTTGTTTGAAAACCCTAATCACAAGCCTATTAAACGTATACCTGACTATAAATAATTTTTATTTTAAACAAAAACACACATTTCCCCGGAGCAAATACATTGATGATGGTGTTATCAGAGACTGACAGTCTTCGCCCTACAGGAAGAGTTTACCAGCCACTTAACTGCTTTTGAATTTTCGAATTTTGGGATGACTTGCCACCTCTGTCTTTGTACGAGTTTCTGGAGGGAAGGTTTCGCCGCCTCCCATGGGCAGCTGCCATGGCCTGTCGCCTTTGTTTGCTCAGGCGTTTGAGCAGCTCGGCATCATCTTTGTTACCACCTTCCTCCTGCAAGAACAAATTCCATTAAGTACCAATGCATACTCACAAAACAAAATACGCAACTTGCAGGTAAAACTGGCCCTCAGACCACATTTATATAGCTCTGGCATTATCTATCAAGCATGCTTTTGTCAAAAAAGGCACTCATCCATCCATACTTGTTTGGGGCAAATAGTATGGATTGATAGATAAGAACCCGCGTCATCAACAGTGTCTTTAGAGTGGCTAAAAAGTATTCCCTAATACCATTCAATAATAATATTCTCTACCGCTCTGCAAAATCTGTGTTAGAAGGCGGAGCAATGACTTTCAATTTCAAAATACAAACATGAAGAAAATTAACTGCAGTATGGACCCATAAAAAAGCGGCTAATTGGATGGATAACTTTGCGCTTCAATGTTTTGATCAAGAGAGTAAATGAAGATCATAAAGAGAGCGTGTAAGATTGCAACAACAGATGAGACAAGTATACATCTATGTTAGCACAGGTTTTGTTGTGGGTAAATTTTCAAGCGAAGTAATATAGTAGTAGTAGTAGTAGTACGCATTCTATGCCTAAAAATATCAAAATTATATACATAAAAAATTGAAGTGGAAATCTGTTTTTAGAGTTTTTACATTATGTCATATGGTACCAAAATATGATGAATTTTTTCTGCAGGGCATAAAAACTAAAGTAAGAGTTTGGGATAGAATTGGCCAAAAAAAAAAAAAACAAGCAAGAAAGGATGGAAGAGATTGATAACATGAAATAAGAGTACAAATGTGTCACTGACAAGTTGAACGAATTTGAAAATGAAATGTCAATTTTACAAGAAATCTAACTTACAAGACCTTATTTAAAAAATTGCTAGCTGTCTACCCCTTTCTTCAATGGTATAGCATTTGTCACCAACAACTTGCTGCAGCCATGTAAAGTCAACAATTTTTCTTATTTGAAAGATATAAATACCATTAGAGTGTTGGAGAGTTGGGGCGGGGCAAAAATCTTGGGGTAAAAAAACAAGCCCAATAAGAAAACACCATTTGGTTTCAACCCAAAAATAAACCAAAAACCTTACCAGCAATGAATCCCACGAAATCACTGCTCGAACTTTAGCAATTTCCCCACTTCACCACCACCATTATCTCCACCACACAGTACATGCAAGGCACACTTTCTCACACCTTTTGTGCCTTTCCAAAACCACCAGTATATTATCAACGATCATTTTTGAGTGGATAAATCTTACATAAATTTACACGGTCAAAATCATAATCAAGCCTCACATCTACATTAATCATAAATTTGAGGCCTTCTCGCAACAATTGTTAAATTTTCTGTGCCAACCTAAGCATCCTTGACAATTCTGCCACTTGGATAAATACACTCTATCTAGCACCACATTCTGCCTCAAGGCCCACTTGGTTCTTCGCCTTTTATTCATCTTCACTGAAACCACCATTATATCAAATCAAAAACCCCATGATCAACAACCAAACCTAATACGTCTCACATCTTATGTAAAATCTTAAACTTGAGACCCTCACTTGCAGGAATGCAAAGTCTGTCAAATGGTGAGAAAGAAAGGGTCGAGCTGCAAAGTAGAGGTCCAATAAAAGGGACTCGCCCTTAGTTCTATTCTTTGATCTATTGATATGACAATTGTTCACATGAGTTTACTGCCATTGGTAAATCAAACAGACTGGGGAGTGTGGCATTGCAATGCTTAATAAGCATTGGAAATAGACACCAGAAGATTTTTGGATGGTGAACCAAGTTGACACATGAGGAAGTGGACGAGCATATTGGTAATCAAGAGCAGGAACTATGGTGATTTTAATGGTGGAGGTAGTGAGGCAATGGGCATCTTTGCACGAGGAAGATGTCGGTAGAGGAACCTCTTTTACTGAATTCAGAAACAATACAAGACTGCAATGTGGACGCAAAGAAGATAAAACACTAGCATATAAGTAGCAGAAGATACTGAGCATAGATTTGAGATCCTTCCAGCACTGTAAGAAAAAGGTTCAAATCAGTTCCCTGGTTACGCACCGTAGGATCTGCAGACAGGAGAACTGCTAGATAGAGACCGACTCAAGAACTGCCATGTGAGAAGAACCAAACCACCGACAAGGACCACAAGTATGATGAACATCATAAATGAGAACATTATCATCAGGATGAACAGTAGGCACTGGACCCAAGTCAACGCTTTGGAGCAAAAAGGAATCAATTCCTGAAATGACATTAGATGCAGCTTGAAATCACCCAACTCTATAAAGGAATACTTATGTACCCATCCTGAGTTGAAAATACACCAGAAAGACAAGTCGTCAAGCTTAGTCACTTGGGGACCAGATACACAAAACCAAAAATTATTAGGGTAAGAGAATGTAAGAAGTGCACGCACATCCAAAACTAATTAAGAGGTTCTCTTCTAAATTGCTGCTATGTCTCTTCCTCCCTCATCTCCTCTTTTGCTTTGGATGTTATCAGAGCCATCAAGGTTTTCTTATCAGACTTGGGTGGTTGTGCTGGCACTGTGGTTCTGCTGATCTGCTGGTGTGGCTTCTGAGATCTGCCAATACATTTCTGCTTGACTCTGCTGCTGCAGTGCACAAGTTTTCCAGGTGCGGTTTTTGATGGTTTTGGGTCGTACATGTGCAATCTTTTCTGTGGCCGATCTTGTCCTGGGTTCTGTTCATTCTTTGTGGCTGCTGCATTGAGGTTCAGTCCTCTTGTATCTGTTTCTGGTTGTATTTTAGCTGCTACAGTTGCTGTTTTGATGCAGTCCACCTTTTTTATTGGTCTGCTTTTCTTTTCTTTTCTTTTTCCTTTTTTTTTATGGCTCTGTTCTGTTTTTCTCTTTCTAATTTGTTGTCTATTTTTTAATTTTTTTTATAGGTGCCTAAACGGATACGGCTCGGCTTAGAGGCAAAGCCTAGCTCAGTCTAGCACAAGCGATCCACATGCCATGTTGGGTAGGACAAATTGGCCCATATCGTGCCGGTGTGGCACATTTACATTCTTGTGAACCAAAAGTTTGTTTATTAAGTAAAGAAAATTTCTTTCTTTATCAAGCATTAGGATTAAAATTGTATACAGTAAAATTGTAAAAGGAACTCAATGTCGGCCACCTTATTGGATTACATGATTGATAACCTATCAATCTTAAAGGGTGACTATAGATGTAGGACAAAGAATCCAATCCCGAAATCAAAACATTCCATCCTAATACTAGCACCAAATCAACTTAGTTTTCTTCCACTTAAAATCTAATGCAGTTAAAAAAATACTTAAATGATTTCCAGTGAAGAAAGAAAAACAAATTATGGCAAAAAAAGAAATAAATACATGACTAATTGCACTCAACCGAATCTAAAAATAGATCTCTTTTGTGCTTGGAACACTAAAATAGGAACTTTTCTCACTCATGACTCAAACAACTTCTACCCCTGCCCCCTGCCCAAAAATAAAAAATTCATCCAACCTTGCAGCAGAAGCACAGAAATGAAAATCCTGAATCCACCCTCCACCCGTCCCACAACCACAATCGCAAATGATCATGTATTTTTCTAGCAAACTGCAACTACGTCGTATCATCACCTCTAATTAGTGCACATCCCTTCCATGCAAATGACGCTGGTGATGTGATTAAATCTTGGCTGAGAATCCGATTTTGATGCTTGCTTCATCACGTTATCTAGACAGTAAAGTCATATATCAATTATCAATTAATCTGAATTTCCTCCAGAACTAACAGGTTTCCCAAATGTTTTCTGCTGCTTTGATGTGACTTCCATTAGAAACTGTTTTGCAATTTGTTTCTAGCAATTCTCACTATTGTTCAGAAGCTTGATGGTTAAATCATATATTTGAATCTTGAACGGAGCTCAATTATACTAATAATTGTCGAACAGGAAAGCCAATAAGAGGGGAAGTTAATGTCGCTTAGGTGATGTGATTAAGGGATACCATTGAGCAGCGGAGAAGACTTAGATGGAAATTTCTTGCGGATAAAAAGTTAAACTAAGAAGCAATATCAATGATTTCAAGAAAGATAGAAGAACGTTTTTGTCAGTCACGACCCACTACTACTTATAAAGCAAGTCATGATTTCAATAAAAACCCTCCCACGGCCTAGCTTCGCCTGCTGCATGCATGCTTTTGTAAATTTCGAAAAATAAAAATAAAATAAAATGTATCAAATAAGTAAAGTTAAAAAATTACCTGCTCTGGCAAGTACAACAAATCAGAGTTTTTAATGTCCATTTCGTTCAGCTTGTTGAGACTCTGCTGATTAGCATTAGATTCTTTATCAATAGATCCAGGATCATCATCCGTCATTTCATCATCTCCGGAACCTAAATCCTTCTCTGCCCCTCCTTCAATGCACTGCATATTAGCAATATGTAAGAATTTCACTAGCATCACATGCAAGTAACGAACTTCAATCTGTTTTGTATTTTTTAGAAAACTCACTGCATATGATTTTTCATGAAAAATCATATACGACCAATGAACTTCACTGCACAAACAACATCAGCAGCAGCTGACCAAAAACATGACCAAAACATCAGCAGCACCAGTAGCTCTCAAAATTCCATATCCATGCAAATGGCACATTCACAGACTGTAAGACTCATCAACCTCTCTATTTTGTGTTAAAGAAAATAGCCACCACAAACACTCTTCTAATCTCTGGCGTTCTCTGGATTCTTGTTGAAAGAATTTCAGACCACCACAAGGCCTGGCCTCTTTTTCGTAAATAATGGGTGCAAATAACTAGTTCTCTTTGGATTTTTAAGCAATTAGCACAAAAATAATTTTATTAAAAGATTCCTTTTTGTTTTAAAAACTGAAGAAGAGCAAAAAGAGACCCCTGCATATCCGAAAGTGCAAGCGTATTTGGAAAAGTTCCCAGCATATACCTGGCTAGTCGAAATTAGATAAAAAGGTTTTAATCGTGTCCAGAACATGTTAATGTTACAAGTCAAATGCCAAAATGCTATTCTTAAAGTCTTTCTAATGCTTGTCATAGAATATAAGACTGCTATTCTAGAAGTATACTTAAAAGCACTTCTATAATCTAGTATTACATGGTTACCTCAGGTGATCGCTGCCCTCTTAGGCCTATTAATTCCACCAGGAAAGAAGGAAGGTGCCTCTAATTTCTAGTTGAAAGAGTTTAGACCACCATAAGATCATTGTCTTTGTTTTTGGAAATATTAGGTTCGAATAGCTGCTTCTCTCAAACCAAAAGACTAAGTTTTCGAATTTTTTGCTAACAAGCACACAACTAGATGTATTAAAAAACCCCATTTTGAAAATTGAAAAGGAGCCAAAAAGTGTCCTCAGTGTGCTCTAATGTGTCCCTCATGTCAGGCTCAAGGGAAAAGAAATTCCAAACATGTCCGGAACATGTCTAACATTTTCTTAACACTGAGGATGGGCCTAATAATTTTCTTATCATTCTTTTCTCCAGTAACATGGTTCTCATATAAGGGCACTCACTCCACCTTCCCAAAAGTATGACAGGATTCCACCCTATAGCTCATCATCAGCCTATAGCTCATCTCCCTATAATAAACCATATACACTATCATCATCACCCAATACAAAAGAGCCACATCTGCCTAAAAAACTGTAATAAAAGGAAATTATTTGTACTTTTTCACATAAAAAAATTATAGAAACCCAAATTTGTACAACAAAAATGTTCCATAATAAAGCATTGAAATTTTAGTTCACAGAAAAAATAAAAGTAAGTTTTACCTTATCAATGTCATCCTGATCCTTCTTAGTGAAACCACTCGCTGCAAGCTTTTTATCTAAAAATCCAGCAGCTTTTGAGATAGAAGAAAAGCAAGGCCTGCCATTTCCATTCTCATCTGCATCAGCCTCTGTACCATCAACCTCATCTAGCCGTTCTTCAAATATCAAGTTGAATCTGAGGATAGAATTCAGAGAAAATTTTCATGTGAATTTGAGTTTAATTTTTTATGTCAAGAACTCAGTTGTATTAATTCAGTAGACTTTTAGGTACTTAGACTGGCTAGGGATTGCAAATAATATCAAACACTGTTTGACAGTTCCAAGAATACCAAGACATATTACAATTTGACTAAGAAATTAAGTTGAATATTATGGTATAGTCATGATTTAAGGGAATAGTATATTGCCTCCAATAATTTCCAAACAAATCTCACTACTCAGGCCTAATGTGTTTTATGAAAAAGATATATATCAAGCTCTGTCCTCATGTTGACTGGAAAGATTAATCTGTCAAGCCTCGAGCGTCTTGCATCCACACAGAAATGTAACACTGGGTATTTTTATAAGGAGAGTTTTGCTCCAACAAAAGACTATCTTACTGGTTTAGGTTATTTACAGTACTTCCCCATATGAACAGTCACCATCCTACTTTCCTTTTAGCCTGCGCAGCAGACAGTCCAAAACACGTAATTAATACACATTTTTCTAACTTCCATTGTTGCCATTGCCTATGACCTACAGAGATGAAAATAAGATGAGATTAAAGCATTGATTGGAAATTAAGACATGATTAAGTTGATAAACTAGACATCCTTATCATGTACACCCCTGAACTCTTGCATAGTAATTTTTTGCCACATTTTCATTTGAGGTAATATATTGTTTGTGGTTGTTCAAACTTCCTAGTTTCATTAGCTAGTGGTTAAATGTAGCAATCTCAAACAAAAGAAAGAATATGAGCAATTAAAAGGTTAGAGCATTCCCACCAAATGAAAATGAGGTGCATCCATCATGGTCTGTAAAAGGGTTTGAGCTTTTTCATCTCGAAAAACAATTCTGTTCGTGGTTTCCCATATGAACTGGATGACCACAAGAGGTATCGCATCCCCTCCTCCAAAACCATTCCCATGCAGAAGTTCATCCTGGAATGACGCCATCTGATCCCAAGATATCCCACTAAGAGCAATGACTGTATTCAAAATTTCCCCGAGACAAATTACAATACTTGAACAGATGATTCACCATTTCCATGTCATTCAAACGCAATGAACAGTAAACAACTAGGATACAGCCCTGTGCTTTGCAAGTTCTCTAAAGTCAGATCTCTCTCCCATTTTGCCTCCCAAGCATGGGATGAAAATATTGGCCGATATCTTATATAGCATCCCATATATTTCAGTATCGAGCACCCTGCTATTGTGGCAAAATTGCTATATATTGCCACATTGATGATATATTGTGATAATATTGGCCAATATTTGCATATTATTTTACAATTTTTAGTTTTTTTCTGATATATTTAATATTAATATGTATTCTTAGATATTGATATAGTCATAATCGATATCGATACTAATATTTTTTTCCATGTAGTCCCAAGCCAAAAAGGAAACCTTCACCTCCCCTCATTCTTCTAGTGAAACTATTTGTCCAACTTCCTCCCTGTCTCTCTTTTTCTCGTTTCTCCTTCCTTTCCTTCTTATCTCTTAAGTTCTGCATGTCATCCGCCATCAACTTGGAAATCCTAGCTCCACTTCAACCAATTGGATAGCTCTAGCAACTGCCATGCACCAAGATGCAGATCGGCCAAGAGCACAGAAAATCACCAGCCAACACATCAGCCAACTCAGCAAGGATACCAATGCAAGAATCAGGTTCAAGGTCGTTAAAAATAGATTACAATTATAGTGGTTAGAATCTGTTGTAAATCAGCCAACCAATTTGTCAGGGCTTCTAATGCTATAAAGAAAATGTAGGTTGTCAAATGAGATATGCCAAGACATAATACAAAATCTGCATTAGCTTTCTCCCCAATCTGTCTCCTTATTTCCTTTTGTCTCCTTCGATTCAGTCCCACTTCTCCCTCTCTCTTAAAATCTCCACTTGCTTTCTCCCCCATTCTGTCTCCTCGTTTCCTTCTGTCTCCCCTTCAGTCCCACTCCTCCCTCCCTCTTCAAAAATCTCCCTCAAATCAGTTCCTGTGATCAACTCCATAACCGAGTCATCACATTTGGCATCAAATCAGCCAGTCTGTCAACCTGTCCATACATCATCACCACCATTGACTCTTCTTCCTTTAGATCAGCAATGCTAGGAAAAAATAAGAACTTGGAAAAACACTGCAAGCAATGACAAAAAGAATTAACTGACAGCTCATGCAGCAAGTGCAGGAGGGTTTTGCTGAAATCAAGTTGAATACTCAAGCCATATTGCAAGATCAAAATGCTAAACCCCATCCCAAACTCAGTTGCATTTACAAGAAAATTGAGGCTGCACTACATAGCAGGGATCCAGCCACTAATTCCAGTATTATAGCTTACAATTTGAGCACCTTCTCCAACAGAGAGACCACCGATTGTCACCCAAGGATTCCGGACCTCATGGACCAGCATAATAGTATGTCGCCCACTATCACATTCCTAAACTAGACTTCCCTTCTGGTGATAATCCCAGAGGATGGATAAGAAAGTGAACAAACTACTTTCTTCTTTGTAACATCCCTCGGCATCAAAGACGGACATTGCTTCCATGTTCATTTGGTATCAGGGGTATGCTTTACAACAAGGTTTTGTGCCTCAGAATGCCTTAAACTGAAAGGGTGATGTGCACAAAAGATTTGATAGAAGGCCAATTCAACATCGTGGAAGATTTAAATAGACTCCATCAACGAACCACTGTCCTAGAGTATTGAGAACGGTTTGAAGACCGCAAGTATCACATGTTGGGCCTGAACTCAACTCATCACATTCTAAAGCTTATATAGTTTTCAGTTTCGTAAGTGGTCTGAAGAGGAAATTAGGCCAATGGTGAACGTCCTACAACCCACCTCTCTTTCCCAAGCATTTGATATTGCTAAACTTCAAGAACAACCACTTGAAGCTTTAGCTAAGAAAAAGATTCACCCAAAAATCTGTCATACAACAATTTTAAAACACGACCACACTTTTGAGAATGTCTCCCGATCCAACCCAAAAGCTCTCAGTTGTCTCTCACCAATCCAATAGGATATCCCACCTTGCCTTTAGATCAAAAGAGAACAATGGGACTGTGTTTAGAATGCAGAGAAGAATTTACCCAGGCCATAAATGTAAAGACATGCACCGTAATGCTCCACTTGTTGATCCAAACCGAGGTGCACATAACTTTGAGGGCCAGAGGAGGAACCAATTATCCATCCACAACGATCTAGTAGTGCTAATAACAATACTATCAGAATTTGAAGGGGAGATCAACTACAACTGCTTACTACTTTGATTGCCAGTTGAAGCTCCCGTCGCTTCCTAGATAGTAAAGTGGCTGCCAATATCAACAGCTGCATTAAGGAGAGAATGCCATTAGCTATGACAGTAGCAAAAGGTAGCAGACTGACCAACAACAATAAATGTAATAACTTTTCACGGCAGATGCAGTACTACACTTTTACCAAAAGCCTCAGAATGCTTTCCATAGGTAGCTTGTGGATTGGATGAAACAGTACAGTCCTTTATTGTCAGATTGCAGAAATTGCATATTTCTTTCAGAAATATGGCCATCCAGTGGAATTAACTAGCATGATGGAGAACCCTTCACATTCTATGATTTCAGGCCCAGGATTGCAGAAGCCTTTACACTATGAGGAAGGTGTTATAGCTAACTTCTTTGACATATATGCACAACCAGATTAGGTATCTATTGAACCTGCTTTACAAACTTTATTGTTCACTTTTCAGGATATTTTTAAAGAACCAAGTATCCTGCCTCCCATGAGATCTCATAATCTCCAAATTTCATTAGTTTCCTTTGCTCAAGGATTTAAGGACAAGCTGACAGCCATGCATCACCTATGTCTATGCTCCCGAAGGAAAGAAAAGCATAGATTTTTCAACGAAACAAATCTCATCTCTTGTTCTCTCCTGCTTCAAGAGCAAAACTAGATTAAGATACAGATCTAGATGTGAGATGATCCCAAATCAAATTCATAACCGACATCCATCAACAATCACATTCCACATGCCACTTCTATTTCATTCCCTCAGGCAATCTCCTTTAGAAAGGCAATCCAACTTCAGAGACAAGTGAACGAGATCAGGAAGGAGTTTGACTACTGGGATAGGATCAAATCCAACTCACCAAGAGCGTGAGAGAGGTAGCGAAATTCTTGAGATTTATACATTGATAAAAAAAAAAAAAGAGAAGATGTGAACAGTGAGTGGTTCCTTATCGATAAGAATAGTGGGCATCTTATCCATACAGCTAGCTACCTTTGTTGGCTCCTTATCTGAAGGGAGCACACTTATCTAAGGCAAAGACTCCAAGAAGAAGCCAAGCCTAAGGCCAAGAACAGCGAGCTCAAGATCAGGAGCCAAAGCGGACCGAGAAGAAAGAAAGAAGACTTCATCTACTCCAAGCCCCTAAAGAAGTCAAAGGCGACAGCCCTAAAAAAGAAATTGAAAGAGTTCGTTTCTTCCTCAAATTAGATTAATGGATCGTCCAACTGGAAATGATAACAGCTTCATTCGCTTGGAAGCCTTCTATAGATAAGCTCTGCCAACTTAAGCATTCTGCTTCCACTCTTTCTTTGGTGAAGTGCTAGGCCTGCAGTCCCAAGGGGATGAGTAATAACAGGGGGTCTACTGGACTGGACACGGTTCAACTAGTCTAGCTTCTTGTGATATACAAGATTAGAGGGATATAGAATCTCAGAAAAAAAAAAAAAGCTGACCCATTAATCTTCGACCTTATAGATACTGTTACCTCAAAGAAAAAACGAATTTGAAAGGCTTGCATAAAATGCTCCACGCTCCCAATTTCCAACCAAGCACTGCCAATAGATGGAGATTTTGAATTCACTACTGACAACTCAATATTACAGTTAAAAACAAATTTCCAATACCAATTATCGATGACCTATTAGATGAATTACCCGATGCATCTTATATTTAGAAACTAGGCTTAAGAGTTTGCTATCACCAAATTAAAATGCACCCTAATGACATTGCCATGGCAGCTTTTAGAACCCAACATGGTCATTCAAACTCAAGGTCATGCCTTTTGGCTTAGCAAATGCACCAACTACATTCCAATCTCTCATAACCGCATTTTTGCACCTTATCTTAGGAAATTCATATTAATATTCTTTGAAGATAAACTATTATATATTTCTTCTCTGGTCACCCATATGTCGCTCCTTGAGTCTGTTTTTCTCATTTTAAAACAAAACCAGCTCAATGCCAAAAGATCCAAATGCCCCTTAGCCCGAAGTTCTCAAATAGATTACCTTGGTCATATCATTTCTAGCAAAGGAGTAAGTAGAGCTAATGATCCATCCAAAACATTAGCAATTCTGCAGTGGCCAACAACACCATCTTCTGTTAAGGCAATAAGGGGATTTCTAGGCCTAACTGATTGTTACATAAGTTCATCCAACATCATGGGACAATTTGTCGACCCCTTACTGATTTGTTGAAAAATTACTCTTTCTATTGGACAGTAGAAGCTTCTCAAGCATTTAACAAATTCAAAGAAGCAATGACGACAGCCCCCATATTGGCCCTTCTAGATTTCTCTCTGTCACTCATTACGGATTCTGGAAACTGATCCTTGTCACAGTGGTATGGGAGCTGTTCTGTCACAAAACAATCTAGAATTAGCATATTTGAGTCATCCTTCGAATCTCAAGAACAAAGGCTTGTCAATATATGAGAAAGAGTTGCTGGCAATTCTCATGGTAATACAAAAGTGGAAGCCTTGTTTTCATGATGACCAGTTTATCATTAAAACTGATCACCAGGGATTTTTCAGCATTTGCTGAAACAAAGAATCATTTCTGTCCTTAAGGAGAAGAGCAAAGCCAAATAGCTTTTCTCTTATTCAAATAGCCTCCTCGAGCACCATCAGTGCCTTTACATAGGGACTTCTTCACAACATAGATCCAAGTTAATAGCAGCTATGCATCCTTCACCTTCAGGAGGCCATTCTCATATATAAGACACTTGCAAAAGGATGCAGCAACTATTTCATTGGCCCAGCCTCAAGAGGCACCCAGGACTCCGATTTGAGCAGTGACATATGCTAGAGAAGTAAGCCAGATAGATAGCCATAACCTAGTTTATTGCAGCCACTTTCATTGCTCTTCAATCTTGGAGTCATATCCCTATGGATTTCATTGAGGATGACCTTAAATCAGCAAAGAAGATATCATAATGGTGATAGTGGATGGATTAACTAAATATGCTCACTTGCTGGCTTTATTCTTCTCACCCTTTCACAGCAACAACAGTTGCACAGCTCTTCCTTAGACAACATCAAATTGCATGGTATCTATTGCATAGTTACAGATCGTGACAATTTTCACCAGCCTATTCTGGCAGTCCCTCACCAAAAGTCTGGGCACCCAACTGCACTTCTCTACAGCTTACCACCCACAAACGATGGACAAACGGAGAGAGTCAATCAATGACTCGAGACTCACTTAAGATACATGACATCACACAAACCAAAGTATTTGTTTCAATGGCTCTCCAGGATAAGTGGAGGAATAATTCTTCATAGTAAGTCAATATAAAAATGTCCCCCCATCAGACATCGTATGGATTTCCCCCTCTAAAACAGGAGATTGATTTCAGCAAAACCAAATCACTGGCAGCAACTGAGTTTTTGATGCAGGACAGGATTGCCATCATCACTTTCTTGAAGGATCAATAGGCAATAGTGCAGAACATAATGAAGCTCTACAGTGACCAACATAGGTCAGAGAGAGTGTTTAAGGTTGGTGATATCATTTACGCCAAGTTACAGCCATATGAGCAAACATCCATTGCTGAAAGGAAGAATTTAAAGCTGTCCATCATGTATTACGGGCCACTTCCAGTAGATTTTAGATTTGGTCTGGTGGCATACAAACTGACTCCCCATCTGCAATGCAAGCTCCATCAAGTCTTTCATGCTTCTTTGCTAAAGAAGAAGATAGGATACCCAGTTTCTCCATCTCAGACCTTACCGCTCATGGATCACAATGAAGATTTTCTCATCAGTCCTATAGAAGTCCTCAGCACTAGAACAATCATAAGAAAGCAGCAAACAGTGTCCCCATAGTTGATACAACTTATCCAAGGAAGAAGCAACTTGGGAAAGTATGGACTTCTTTCTTAAACAACTTCCTCAGTATCATCCTTGAGGACAAGGCTGCATTTCCACCAGGTGAATACTTGTTATGAACCAAGATGCTCGCCAGCCAAGAGGACAGCAGAATCAGCAAGCCAACACATCAATCAACTCATCAAGGACAGCAAACCAAGAATCGAGTCCAAGGTTGAAATAACTAGATTACACATGTTACCTAAGTAGTGAGAAGCTAATAAGCAACTTAGAGTTCAGTTAAGAGTAGTAAGAATCTGTTGAAAATCTGTCAGTAAATTTTTCACTACTTCTAATGCTATAAAAGCAGATGTACATTGTCGAATGAGATATGCAAGAGTAATACAGAGGCTGCATTAGCTTTCTCCCCAATCTATCTCCTTATTTCCATCTGTACCTCGTCGTTAGTCCCTCTTCTTCCTGTCTCCTGAAAATTCTCCCTCAAATCAGTTCCTGTGATCAACTCCATAACTGAGTTATCACATCAGCCTTCAGCCACCTCTACACTCAAGTAGTTTTCAAACTAAACACAAACACCAACCATTATGGAACTACAGTTACCAATTATATCGACAAATAGTGATTGCCATCACTTTCAGGCCCAATCTGAAGGCATCTCGATCCTAACTACCCCCAACTTTAGCACCCTGGACTACAAATCATATGAACCCAGTGCTTGTGGGCAGCCTCACAATGCCAACATTCCTAACACCTAAGGCAGCCACAAAATTAGCTGCACTTCTGATGACCATCAACTAAACACATTGCCCACAAATAACACTACCAATGAACCATCACCCGCCATCTTTACCAGTCACAACCACTGAAAACCCAAACTCAACATATCTTTAGTGTAGTCTAACTCAACCTACAATTGGAACTCCTCAACCTCCCACCAGAGAAAAACAGTTTTAGAATGGCCCTATCAGATAAGGGTTACTATTAGTACTCATTCTTTGGTAAGCCGACAAATAGAGATTTTACCATGCATACAAAATCTGGTCCAGTCAAGGAATACTGGATCACAACATATCAACATACTTGATTACCCTCTAGTTTTGTCATAGCTTCCTTCCAATATTTTCATCCAATTCTCATCTACCTCCTCCTCCCATCTGATGTCATTGAAGCAAAGTTACAAGCTTCTCACATGAGAAACTATAGGGAAAAGCAACCAAGACGCAAGCAGGTGATGGAAGAAGACAAGAGGATGCCAATATAGAGCACCTCACATGGCCTACAAATAATGAGAGTGAATTGGCAAAGCAAGGACTAGGCATTCGGAAATGTGTCTACAATGTGGAACCAATTAATCAACTTTCAAATCAAACAGAAACTAGTTTCCCAGTGTTTCACGTCTTTTGTCACATTTTGGACAGCCACAACTATTTTTCTCCTAGAACACTATTTTCATAAATGTCCAAAGAAAACATTGGACTGATTCTGTTGTCGCATTATCTGCAGGTTTCTTCTTGTCAATCTTTTAGAGACTGCTTTTTAGCCTCCGACAGATAGCTTACTGAAAAATGTGATATGAAATTAAATGGTCAAGGCCAACATTTCACATACGAAAAAATCTCTCTAGAGATCAAACAAGCAAAACTATTTTTTTCTGCCACTATTTTTATAAATGTTCA
Source organism: Nepenthes mirabilis (assembly GCA_025585075.1). NCBI lineage: Eukaryota > Viridiplantae > Streptophyta > Magnoliopsida > Caryophyllales > Nepenthaceae > Nepenthes > Nepenthes mirabilis. Next base: position 26,195 of record JAODPA010028508.1, read on the forward strand.
AGAAAATGCATGGAACTGGTTCCATTGGCTGCACAAATGATTCCCTATGTAGAAGGGAAAATGCAAAATTGCAGCTTTAGTCAGTTACATCCAAAAAGACTAAAAGCTTGATACCATTCAGCTAACACAGTCTTAGACCCAAGAAAAAACAATTATGTCAAAAGAAAATTTGTAAACAAACACTAACCTTTTCTTGAAAAACTTAAAAATGCATTCAACGTCGCGATCAAAGTACCTGGAAATGATAACAGCATTTATTCTAAGTACACAATGTCCCATCAGCAGAACAATAAGCCCTCACATAACAATACACATGAAGAACACAACTAAGTTTACTTGGAGAAAAGTTCCTAGACATACATTTGGGCATTGCGATGATTGACAGATACCATTTGTGGAAAGTCAATCATGGTCACGCTCTCATCATCATCAATCTACAGGCAAAGACATAAAAAGAAATGCTTAATATTTACCAGTCTTATTGCATATAGACATCACCACATACCTTGGTCTTCAAGTCAAAGCTTAATTAGTTAACAGTTCATAGGCAGATTGATAATATTCAGTGGATTTTCAGTAATAATATGAAGATATAAATCCATAATATGGCGCTTGAACTATCATCCTCAATTTATTTTTCCCTTCAAGTTCAAGGTTTTTCCATGGAGATAGAAGCTATGTCTGTGGAAATCAAGTTCCATGCTACAAACCTAAGAGAATCTCAGGTATCACATGGGTCCTATTAATCTTTCCATGCCCTGATTTTCCAAAATCCTAATTCCTTAATTCTCACAACATTAATTAAGCCAAGGCACAAATTTTGCATTCTAACCATTGATAAAATTCCTTAGTAAACAGGATACTCCTTTCATACCCAATTAATTATCTTATTTTTTATCCTTTCATTTCTCAAAGTAGGGCAACTAGCTAAGTGCCAAAAAGTCAAACAGTTTACCACAGGAGGATCATTAATTTCAATCCTTGCTTCACTTGGTATGCTTTCGAGCTTCCAGTTACTTCCATTGCAGACCATGCTAGAAAACTTCACAATAACACTCCCATGCTTTTATCATCATATTTCCTTCCCCAAGAAATACAAAAGGTGAAGCAACATAGCAAAAAACTGTGGCCGTCACAACAATATCAAAAATACCCTAACATCTAATAATTGAACAATTGCCAGGGACAAAAGTTATTAGTTGGTGTTTCATGTAATAAACATGAACTATTGTAGTAAAAACAGTTAGCAAGTTCCCTGATGAGCGTACAAGTTAGTTATTAAACCATTATTTGATATCACAAGGCAATTTAGTTGAACATGATTTAATGCAGTCAAAGAAAAAAATTAGAATAGCATTTAAGTTCAGCATCATATTAAGTGAATTAGAGGGCCACATTGATCAGAATGAAAGTTAAAGCAGTCCATTATAGGTCAAGCAATTGTATGAGCAGAAAACTATATATACTACGAAAATCGGATTCTTAATTTAGCTAAGAAAATTTGCTGCAGAATAGGTCAGGCAACAACCAAAAAATGAGAGAGAGGGAGGAAAAAAAAAGGTACAAGAGGAGGAAGAACTGGAGCAAAATGGTAGAAAGAAAGTAATAGAACTCAAATAACAATGACAATGTATACCATTATGTTGAACTCATTGAAGTCAGAATGAATAAGCCCATGCTCTGCCAGACGAACCACCAGACCAATAATAGTCTCAAAAACAATATCAGGATTTTGCAACTGCTTCACCTGCACACTGATATAAAATAGAAACACTACTACTATAGACTAATCCACAGCTAACTGAAACATAAACACAAGCAGTCTGAATGACATGCTTGGAAGACGTGAAATGGCAATCACAGTTTCCTACCAGATTTAGGATGTTATGCAATGTGCAATTTATAAAAAGGGCACTTATGCCCAGAAACATATAGAGAGGATGAATAGGTGTTTGGGGGCAAAAGTAGAACTCAAAAATCATCACAATCAAAGACAAGTAAATGAATTAAAAATCCAGATATTAGTCATCATCTAACCACTAAACATAAGCATATAAAATAATTTAAATGCAGTAAAAATGCAGTAAAGTAAATAACAATATTTGGTGGCATAGGTGAACTTGCAAACAACATGTTTAGAGAAAATCATCTGGTCTATCAGTTGCCAACTTGAAAAACCAACTATGATGAAAAGAGTTAACTCAAAGCCTGATGATCAGACGCACTATCCCTAGCCTAATGACACCAGACAAGTATCTATCTACGGCCCTCCTTAAATCTGCAACGATACAGCTGCCCAGGCGCTCTTCGTTTCTCCCAGTGGATCACCATATCACGAATGCTTCAAATCAGCTTAGGAAGCTCCAACTCGAACCAAAGAACACCCTCTCTAGACTCGAATGAACAGCAGACTTACCACAAAATACAAGACAATCTTGAGGAGAGAATTACAATGTAAACAAATTCATCATCACTCAACAACCAAGAAAATATCCCACAAAAACAATAAAAAACTTGCTTTCAATAGCAATCTCAGTGTTGGATTTCTCAAAAAGGCCCTTTCTTCTCTCTCCTTCTCTTGAGTCAATTTTTTCTCCTCCAAAAAAAAAAAACAGATCATCCACTCTCCATCTTATTGGGAAAGCGGGCAAAAACTGATCTCAACCTTAGTCAAAGTAGTTTTCAATTCGAAGTAGTGGGAGAAGAAACTAAACTGCTCAAGCCCCTATGTTACGGGATGCCTACGGCTAACCTCAGGAAACATCATGGCACAAATTCCAACCAAGCCCCTATCTAAAGTTAACCTGTGGCTCGCCTTGAGAAGTCCGCAGCTTGAGCCTCAATCTTGCGGCCAACTCGCACAGCTACAATAGCCCGCTCATGCCATCTTCTTGCATTCCTCACAACACCAACTACTAGAAAAACTAACCAATGATTGCTCTCTCAATCAGCTCGCAGTTTTTGAACATAGGACATACTTGTTAAACTTCAGCAGCCCATTTATCTAAAATCTGAAAGCATCTTGCAAACAAATTAGATCAACAGACAATGACACATAAAAATGCCAACATCGTCAAATCTACGAGCAATGATGATGAACTAGAATGAATAGCCAAAGAGAAGCTGATCACATTAGTGAGCTTCCAATAATGTGGATGGGTGTAGGTATGAGGGAATAGCGCATGCAGCATTGGAAAAAATGCAGGCCAAGAATGACTAAAGCTAAAACCTTGATACAAAGTAACCTTATTCAAGCTCTTCAAATATGAAGGCAACATGCAAGAAAGAGCTCAGTACAGGGAAATGACATTCTAGGTCTTTATTATTTATTCACTTTCCAAGAGTGGAAGAAAGCCTTTTCTTGGCAGGGGTCTATATCATGGGAAGTCATTACTCTGTAATTGTCAATATCCACTTGATCATCAGCCTCGATGTCTTCATCTTAATTATGGTCAAACTATTATAGTTGTCTTCATGTAAAGTCCATCACCAATTCTCTAGCACCACTATTGTCAAACTCTCAAGCAATAAGGTAGAGCCTTCGGTCGTAGGTGTAAAACATACAGCTAGCCATTCTGATGCGAATCAAACCAGAATAGGATAGAATGGAGTTGGAATGCATTTGTTAGGTAAGACAAACGAATCCAGTAATAACCTAGCAAACTTTCATCAAATTTTCTCTGGTTTTAATAATTCATATTATGTTTGCTTTTCCTAGATTTTGCACTATACATATTGAAGTACAGCTTCAATATAGAATTAGAGGTATTCCCAGCGAACCAATCTGATTCCAACTTGTCGATTCCAGTTGTCTGATTCATGCTTCTATACTAACCGCACAAGGATAAGTAGAAAAGGGGGAAAAAAAAAGCAAGCAAAAAGAGTAAAGTGGAGAATGAAAATTAGGAAGTGTAAGAAAGAAGGCTGCATTTTCTGACAAACATCAAGAGGGATGCAAAAAGACAATATCCATGGAACAAAAAATCCTAGGCACAATTACACATCCTAGCATAAAGAAATTTCCAATGTTGTTCTCATTCACATGACTAATCTCCTACCGTATTATCATTTACCCCCATTCTATTCTAAAATGAGATGTATTTATTTATCTTTTGCAATTACACCACACAACTATGTAATCCAAGTGCATGTTTTAGAGTAGTTACTCAAGGAATCACAAAACCAAACTACCACTTCTTGCCCTATGAGCTCCCTTGAGAAGAACTAAGATGAAATTGAGACATTATCTTTATTGTAGGTTGTGTCCTATACTAGGTCTAAAAGCATAAAATCATGACTAATTGTGTCGTCTAAACTCTTCTTTGGTCCTCCTCTACCTCTTTTATAAAACGCCTCCTCCAAGCTCTTACATCAGGTACCTTTGTATTAGGCAGTCTTTGCTTCACATGCCCAAATAACTTTTGCATCTCATTGTCTATGGTTGCCACACTGACTTTCTTCTGCATTACATCATTTCAAATCTCATCTATTCTTGTATGATTACACAATCATCTCACTATCTTTACCTCTACTAATGCCATTTCCTGCAAATGTTGATATTTAACTGCCTAACACTCCACTTAATACAGTATGATTGAGCTAATAACCACCTCATAGCATTTTTCTTTAAGTTTAAGCAGAATGCTTCAAATACACAGGACCTTGTAGCAATTCACATCATTTAGCTTGCTCTAAGGGAATAAATAATATCTTTATAGTTCATACAAACCGTTCCATCTTTTTGAACCATTGATCCAAGATTATTGAAATAATTCCTCTACGGCAGGCTTTTAGTCTTTGTCTCTTCCTGCCATCTACTTCTCTATTGTTACCAAACATACATTCCTCATATTCAGTCTTTATTCTACTAATTCTAAAACCTTTGACTTTCAAAGTCTCTTTCAAACTGCCAATGTTATGTTAACTACCACTCTTGTTTCACAAACCAAACTATGTTATCTGAAAAAAATTGCACCAAAGTACATCTTGAATGTGTTTTGCAATCTACCCAAAGCTAAGCCAAACAGATATGAGCTTAAATATAACCCTAAGTGCAAACTAATCATAATTGGAAAAATCTCAGTCTCCCCTACATGTATCCTTACACAAGTCATTGGTCCATTATACATATTTTTTGCAATGTATGCAATGAGACTCTTTTTTTCCTCCAAATTTCTCCATTGAACTTCTCGAGATTGTATTATATGCTTTTTCGAAATTGATAAGCATCATATGAAAATCTTTCCTTAATTTGCCACATCATGAGCCTTAGCAAATAGATAGCTTCTAAATAGGCATATCTAACATGAATCTCAATTGGTTCTTCAACACACTTGTCCCTCGTCTTACCTGTTTTCAATATCTAATTTCCATAATTTGCCAAATCATTAGCCTCACCAAATACATAGCTTCTATAGTAGACATTTCTAACAAGAATCTAAATTGGTTCTCCAACTTGTCTCTCACCTTAGCCTCTTTTTAATCTCTAATTTCCATAACTTCATCGTATGGCTCATCGACTTAATAACTCTTAGCTAGCCCAACTTTGTATATCCCTTATGTAAACTTGTACCACATGTGCTCTTTCTCCACTTATCTAGCATCTTATCCTTTTTGTCACACATTCTAGTCAACCACAAAATCCTTTCTCTCCCATATATTCCAAGCCTCCATTGGAGCATTCTTTGGTCCAACGATCACCATCTTCAATGCTTCTTCGACTTCCTCTCTTCCAATACACCGATTGTGAGAGTGACTTAGAATCAACTCAAACTCACTAAGTATCCCAAACAATATGAAGTACTTCCACTAAAAAGATTGCCAATGTTTATGGCTTTGCTTCTGCCACCATTTTAATAGCCACAATTCAATCCCCACTTCTCTTCATAGTTATACTCAACAATTCCTTTTACTCTCTATCCACAATAATGTCAACTCTACTTCTAGCTACCATAATGTCAACTCTTTGGCCCAGTGTACATAATTCATAACCTGTGCTCTGTATACTAGTTCATCAATCGTAGGCACAGTATATTTAACCACTTCTAATAATCATCTGTAGGCACAGCAAATTTAACCAATTCTAATTACTGTATCTACCACCTCTATAAGCTTACCAATCAAAGAACCAATATTCCAAGTTACTAATCAAATCTTGTTATCTTAAACAAACCTCTTCAGATGCTCCTGTCGGTGGCATGGTAGCCCATAGTTTTTCTAAACATTCAAGAGACAATACAGAGGCTCTAGCCCATTTAATACAATACAACACATCACAAATAGGGGATACTCCAACAGTAATATTCTTTGTTCTCAAATGCATGTCACATATCCAACAAAAGTATTCATTAGCTATCGGAGACCTAAGGCACAACTCTCCGCCTTTCGGGCATGTGACTGACTAGTCTATAGAGAATCCCCTCTACATGCAAAGTTTATGTGCAAAACTTCCCATAATTATGATTTTTCCCTTAAGATAAAAGGGTTTTCCCAGCATGAGGAACATAAAAGAACCAAGTCCACAAAATCCTTAGTTACCATTAGCAAATGGATATCACAAACATTAAAAATGCCCCATGAACCACTTTGCTAAACTACATAGCAACAGCAATTTATACTTCCCATACAAACTTCAGTTTCCAGATCCTTTATGTTCCATTGGGCTCAATTGGATTGCATCATTAATTTACCAGCAATTGGAATAAAATTGGCACACCTATATTTCTATTTTCATCATGTAGGTTTGCTTTGCATAAAACAAATCAAAATGAGAATTACACCAATTCCATAATCAAACCAGAATCTGGATGCAGTAGAGTCAAACAAAGTCTCCTCCTTCAATCTCTTTCCTTCCTTCTTACTTATATTAGTATCTAGTAGAGGCATCCTACAAGGATAGTTCCTTTCTTTAACAAACAATACTAGTCTAGCATATTACTCACACAAAATAATAAACTAGCCCATGACAATAGCCTGAAAACTAATATTATTACCTTTTTATTTTATACCAAATTAACTGATGAAAAAAATAATGCATTAAAGGGTTTCCCAAGTAATAAGACTTGATCTTTACTAACAATGATGCTAGTGAACCTGTCATATTTGGACACCATTACCAATCAGGGTGAAAAAGAGTAAAGTAGAATCTACCAATAACTATACTCAAATAATTCAAGAAATATTCCTAGGGAGTAGGAAATCCCCGGTTGAGTAAAAAATAAAAGGCATTTTGACAGAGATATAGCTCCACAAAATTGAGATTTAAATTGGGAATACAGTCACAGAATGTTTGTTATCTCAGTTTCATCTTTACATTTTTGGTTAGGAGGGTACGTAGGGTGGAATTCTTACAGGGGATAGCCTTGGACAAGGGACATAATCACACAATGTCGGTTGCAGTCAACTGCAGTTGGCACAGGAAAGCTGTGTTCTTCCAATGCCTGTAGAAGAAATTATTGATCCCACATGAATACAACATCACTAGACCATAGTTACAGAACATAATGATTTGCAAATGAAAAGGGCCAATATAACCTTCATAAAAGCAAATTCTTTCAGTGCAGCAAGGCGCGATAAATATAGCCAGTTATAACTAGTACGGTGCTTCAAATAGTCACGCTTTGACTTGACCGCCCTGAAGGAAACTCTACCCAACCTGTGCAGCTTCATTGCCAAAATTGTACCGTCTTCCTTGGCAACCTCAAATATATCTTTAAATCAAAGATTTAGAAAGGACAGAAGGAAAAGCAACATTAACCCAAGCCAGTATGACACTATCAAAATAATTATTGAGCAATACCAAGACATGTAACCACCAAAAAGCCATTACAGTAACTTTACAATGAGCTTACACACAAATTTCTAATCATAGGTATAGAAGTTTACCAGATTCCTTTCCTACTCCAATCTGACGACCAACAGCAGCAAAAACCCCACGATTCACCAAAGTCTTGATTGCAAGAAAATCGTACCCAAGGTAGGTCAACCGATACCCATCATCTAATTGTAAAAGACACAAAATCAAACTAAACATACAACAGTCGAACGGATGTTATGATCACATGAATATTTTAAGGAAACATGCCAATCACTACATTTTGAGGAGTCGTGGTGCAATAGCTTGTGCTTAAGGAGATTCTTCAACACCTTATATGTGCCACCATGCCTGCAAACATTTATCAAAATATACAAAAGTTACCAAATTGACAAACTATATTACCATTCATCCATATGTGAATTAAGTATAATTTTGTAGAAAGCTTAACCCATGAGAATAAAAGGGGAAATTACTTGAGTGAAGCAATACGGTCTACAAGCTCAGAAGGCACGATTTCATGCTGGAACAATATCACCAAAAAACAATCATTAAGAAAGTTAAAGAAAACAAGAAAATGATTTAGACAAAGAGTGAGAGAGAGTAACAGACATTGCGCATGCCCATCTCAACGGCAGTAAGAACCCTAAAATCATCTTTAGAGAGGTATCTGAGGGCATCCACATCCAGCTTCATGGCTGCTCTTTCAGGAATTCTGACCTTTAGACGCAATAACGAAGGAAGAAAAAATCAGTTGTCATTATCATAGAAGAAAAAGAATTAAGTATATTGCACAAAAGAACTAGTTCCATTGTTTCATATCTTACATTCAGAATCTTCTATGCTAAGGTTGGTTTGTGCATGAAACTAGGTGGCTAAAGGTATTCAAATTGTAGGGTAAGCATAAACAGAATTGCTGAATTCACCCCACAAAGAGTGTTTCATATGGTCCTTTTAAATGTGGGAAACTAAGTATTTTTAATGTGGGAAAAAAATTGAATTTGTATAAAGTTGAGCTACACTAAAAGCATATTAAATTAGGTAAGCATAGAGGAGACTTATTAGAATGACACGAGTCCACATAATAACATATTGTCTGCTTTGGGTAGCAGATATAGGTCTACACCCACATGGTTTTGTTCTTTCTGGGTTTCTCTTAAAAAAAGGTTTGTTATCAACGAGACATCTAATCCTTTGTGACACCCCGAACCCGAGTCACCCGACCCGACCCAAAATGGTCACGCGGAAACCCAAAATCATAAATAATCGCATAAATGCATCACTAAATAAAATATAATAATTATAATTGTCATAATAAATTTCCTAGAGACAATAAATATCTATAAAATCATAACTCTGGGATTGCAATCCTGATAATATAGTCAAATAAAATTTCAACCAACTCCAACTAACTCTAAAACTTTCTGTCACGAGCTTCTAATCCCAAGATCATCTCTATTATAAAATTCCTTAGCAACAGCTTGATTTTTTCAAACCTGTCATAACTTCTATTCTGAAGCCAACAAAACGCAAGGGTGAGCCTAAAACCTAATAAGTAAATAAATTAATAAAATAAGGGAATGCAATTAAACGTCTCGAATAATAATAACATAATAATTATATAAGATGAATCAATAATTATCCGAGATTCAACAACCTGTTGTATTCACGACTCAAAGGCCATATGACAACAAATCATCAGAGATGCAAATTGGATTCCACCGAATCCAAGTATTAATCACGGTATAGGTTCCATCGAACTCTTCACAAATGAGGTCCCAATTATACGAGATATCACGAAAGTCTCCTCGGACCTTATACATCATGGTGAACCCTCAATCCACACACCCAAGCAACATTCTCGTTACCCCATCGGATAACCTTCACGTATTCTATGATCCTCTGATCCACGCCCGTTGGGAACAGAATACTCATATAATCAACAAGTCAAGCCCAACACTACCTTGGTATGATATCCACTGATATCTCACGCACTTGGGTTCACAGGATTATAAGTATCCCTCTAAATGACCTCAACTTTCGGAATATGGATTTAGTATTGGAAATATGTAGACTACACTAAAGTTCCGTAATCTCCCATTTAACTCGATACCTTAATGTTTTCATATGCTTTCCTCAATTTAGCCAAAGCGTGCTAATAAAATGTACACACGCCAACAAAGTTAATGCAATGAATAGTTTACCGGAATTCATCAATGAGATATAGGAATAATCACTTAACCGACTTTTATTATTTCCAAGCATACCAAACGCACATGCATTATAAACACACTCTGCCATAAATATACCAACCACAGACACACACATATGTACACACACACCAACACATACACTGCCGCACAGCAGCACTTACACAGCCAAACTCACACACGCACATACACTGTATTCACACACACAGCTAGCACACCTCCCTGGCAGTGTACACACACACCACTCACACGCACACGGCTACACACGTGTAAGTAAATAGATACACTGTATACACCCGTCTATATACACACACCTATGCACCGTGCACTGTACACACACACCCGCACAGCCACGTGTGTGTGTGTATATATATATATATATACACCTACATCCACCGCCGTATACCCACGTATAAATTTATCGGCAATAATTAGATAACAATATCCATACTTAAAATCCCAATGAAGCTACTGGACGCCAAAATAGAGAGCGGAGCCCTGTTTCCGATTCTGCTTCCATAGTTGATTCCCACAGAAATATCGACATACATCACGTATTTAACATCGTCGGAAAGGAACACAATTAATTTAGAGATTGGTTGCAAAATAATAGAAGATTTACTTGCTAACGAGAGAGGAGTTTTACTTGCTTATTAGAAGAGGGTTTACTTGCCTGCAGCGACGGGTAGGGCTTAACGGCGGCGAGGGTTTGCGGCGACGGCGGCGACGGCAACTGCAACGTCAGCGGCACACCTTCGGACCCAGAATGGCGACGGCGATGGCTTCGATTGTAGCAATCGGCTAGGGCTGCGGCACCGATTGACGACGGCGACACTTCCTCCGGATGAAGCTTGCAACGGCGACTATGGCTCCAGACGACGGCGACTCTGGCACAGGAAGCTTCGTCTGCAGAGGATCGGACGACTA
>JAODPA010028541.1:0-12608 GCA_025585075.1 Nepenthes mirabilis
TGCATAACTGTTCTGCATGATGCGATTTAATACATGTTTTCATATACCTTGTTGGGTTTCGGCTAATTATTTTACTATTTTTTCCTTCAGATGAGATGGTAGAGCTAGTTTCAGATGAGAAAGAATAGTTAGAGTCTTACTTGAAGACCTTTGGAGACCTGAAGTATTTTGGAGATCTTGAAAAGAGGCAGTTGAATTGTAAATACCTGATTATGTATATGGATCTTGTGTGTATATGGATTTTGTATAAGAAATGCGTGTCATGTATGTGATTAAATAGGGATTATGCTTCTGCAGGTATATAGTTTAGCTTCCACTATATATTTTCTGGATTCTATATAGATCTTAGATGGCATCTCTATTATAAACTGTTAGTATAGTGATAAGAAATGTGAAATGTAAGCCGTAGGGAATTATATGGCGTTTGTGATCCTGTGTCTTCGATGAGAGTACTTGTTGATGGTTATTATGATGTTATTCTGTATATTTGCGGGTTATAAGCAGGATTTGTATTTCAGTTTAGCCTAATTTTAGGAAAAACTCTCTCCATTTTTTCTTAGAATTTTAGGTTGTTAATTGGGTTTTGGTTTTTATTTTCTGCAATAACAAAAATTTCTGAGGACAAAAAAAAAACCTGTTCTGTCACAATTGGTATCAGAAAAATAAGATGTTTTAGAAATTAATCGATCGAAAAGCTAAAGTATAGGCTTAAATTTCTGTAGGAATAGGTCGGGGTAGCTAAGGTAACTAGGATGCTTAAGAAGTTGATCATTAGGCTAGATTTGAATTTCATTAAACTACTAATAACCTCTTTCCTTATCTTGATTTCTTGAGGTTATAATACTGTGCCTATTCTTGGTTATAGGATCTAAGATGGCCAATAGGAGGAGTCAGAGGAATAATCATGGTGGTGTTAGTACTCCCCACAATAGAGAGGCTGCTTATGTGGATCTGTTAGAGAGGATGACAAATGTGGTGAAATTTACGAAGTAGAGACATATGGCTCCGGTCCCAGCACCTGAGCTTGCTTTAGTAAACCTTGCTCCAACAACGTATGATAAATTTACAGCGGAGCGAGCATCAGGATTTTTGAAAAAGTCTGATCTAGCAGGAGCAAATATTTGGCTTAAAATGATGAAGAAGATTGTTGCTGTGATTCGGTGTACTGCTCAGGAGAAAGTCACATTCACGGTGTATAAGCTAGAGGGCGAAGCTGATAGTTGGTGGAGCATGAAGAAGAGAGCACTAGGCTTACCCAATAATGCTATTACATGGGATATGTTCAAGGACACCTTCATGGAAAAATATTTCCCGTCTAGTCTCCAAGATTAGAAAGATCAAGAATTTATGTGGCTGAGATAGGAAAGTATGACGGTGACTGAATATGATACAAAATTTACTAAGTTGTCCTATTTTGCACCCTTTTACGTGGAGGATGAGTTGAGGATAGCGAAGAAATTCTAGTAAGGGCTATAGGATGACATTAGGAAGTAATTATCGACCTTGAAATTCCAGACTTATACTGATATTCTGGATAGGGCAATTATTTATGAAAAGGAGGTGGAGATGGAGAGATTCTCTGCAAAGAGGACTGCTAGCTGGGCGGGTATCAGTACTGAATTGAGTGTAGGGCTGTCCAAGAAGGCAACGACCGTAGACAAAGAGAAGAGCATTATTCCAGCTCAGTCAGTGACTGGCTCTCGAGTATCAACCACTGATTGTACTTTCTGTGGGAGGAAGCATTCGAGACAAGCATGTCACAGGGTATCAGGAGCATGCTTTAGATGTGGATAGTAGGGCCACTTGGTGAAAGGCTGTCCATTTCCTCCGAGGCTAGAATGAAAGAAGCCTACTGTCACAGCTAAGACCTTTGCGGTGACTATTCAGGACCCGGAGGCATCCCCGAACATTGTGAAAGGTACCCTCTTTATTTATGGAGTTCTTGCTTTTATATTATTTGATTCGGGGTCTACCCACTCTTTTATTTCTCTATAATTTACAAGATGTATTGTATCTACCCCGTGTGTTTTGGATTATACATTGTCTGTGTTAACTCCCACTGGATCCTCTGTAGTTACTGATATTGTGTATCCTGGATGTGTGGTTGAGGTGAATGGAAAATATTTGATTGTGGATTAGTATTATTAAATATGGGTGATTTTGATATAATCTGGGGGATGGACTGGCAAACTAAATATGATGCAAGTATTGATTATTTTGTAAAAAGGGTTTGTTTTGATATTGTTGGGATGAGACTCTTTTTCTTCCAAGGTATTAGGAAGAAAGAGGTACCTATATTAATTTCTACTTTGCATGCCAAGCATTTGATAAAAAGTGGGTGTAAAGCTTACCTGGTATATATCTGTACCACTGGGAGTCATAGTGTGTCAGTTAAGGATATTCTTATTGTTTGTGATTTTGAGAATGTATTTCAGAGGAGTTGCCTGGATTACCTCCACATCGAAAAATTGAGTTTGAGATTGTAGTTATTCCCGAAGTTAGCTCGATTTCAAAAGCCCCATATCTTATGGCCCCGGCTGAATTAAAAAAATTGAAGTTACAATTAAAGAAATTATTAGATAAGAATTTTATCAGACCGAGTGTATCTCCTTGGGGTGCATCATTATTATTTGTGAGAAAAAAAGATGGGTCTTTGTGGCTACAGGTTGATTATTTTGAGTTAAATAAAATCACGATTAAGAATAAGTATCCGTTGCTACGTTCGGTGATCTTTTTGATCAATTGTAAGAAATTCGGGTGTTCTCAACAATTAATTTGAGGACCGATTATTATCAGTTGAGGATCAAGCCCGAAGATGTGGCTAAGACTTCTTTTCGGATGCGTTATAGCCACAATGAGTTCCTTGTTATGCCTTTTGGCCTTACGAATACTCCTGCTGCTTTTATGGATCTGATGAATAGGGTGTTTAGGCTATATCTTGATAAATTTGTGGTGATTTTTATTAATGACATCCTAATATATTCAAAGGACTATGAGGAGCATGAAACTCACTTAAGGATGGTACTTCAAGTGCTTCATGAGGAAAAATTGTATGCTAAGTGTGAGGTTCAGAAATCAAAAAGGTTTAAAATTGAAATAAAATATTCTACTTAAAACTAGAGTATTTTGATCTCAACTTAAAATCGAAGTGTTTTGATAATGATGAAATCTGGAGTAAAGTGTACGGATAAAATCCGGAGTAATTATCGCAGTTTAAAATTCGGAGTGTTTCGGCATAAGGGCAGGAGTGGCCTTGTGTCGCTTGAAGCCGAAATTGCTTTATGCCGCTTGAAGGCCGGACCACTTCATGGAAGTGCAAGAGGCCAGAGTGAATAATAAAAAGTTAACCGGATTCGAAAATGTTGACCGGATTTAAAGGTGTTGACCGGCTTTAAGTGAGAAAGTTGACCGGACGAAGTCTATAATAAATTGGCTACCGAATTCAGGACAAACTAAAGATAACTTTGGGCAGTTAAAATCCAACTAGATCCCAACTAAATCGAGTAAGTGAACTATCCCGTCACCTACCGTTTGAAAAGAAGTGCCCAGTAGGTGACTTGCCCTACTTACTTCTACCTAATCACTAAAGGGGACTACCGAGTAGGTAACTTACCCCCACCTACTCCACCAAACCCCTCCTCTTTATATATTAGGCTTCGGTTGAAGAGGCGAGTGTGAGTGCAGGCAAGTGAAAGCAGTAAGGAGTGAAGAAGGAAGAAGATCCTTAAGTCAGTCAGAGTGGGAGGTCAGGCAAGTGTACCCCCATTTTAAAGTTCTTGCTTTAAGAATATTGCAAGTGTACTTCGGACGTTACTCTTTCTATTTTAAGAATATTGCAAGTGTACCCCTCTTAAGTTTATGATTTGATGCAAGTGTACCCCAGTTTTAAAGTTCATGCTTTAAGAATATTGCAAGTGTACTTCGGACGTTGCTCTTTTAAGTTTTATTTTTAAGAATATTGCCAGTGTACAGTCCGTTGTTAACTCCAGAACATTGCAAGTTTACTTTGGACGATACTCTTCCTGTTTTGTACCTAGTTTTAGAATGCTCATGGTTCATGAACTCCCGTTTCCAAGTCTCAGCTTTAAAAAAAAATAAAATGCAAGCATTACCCTTCCAGTTTAACTTGAGTACTTGCCGAATGATATGTTGTATTTCTAATTTGCATATTCGCATGATTGTTTTCATGGTTAATTTCATGTTCTCTATTTTCCACTTTCTGTTCCCAGCTCAAACTGAAAGTGTATGAAATCCGGACTAAAAATGAAACCGGCATTGCAAGGATTGAAACCGGCATGATATGAAAACAGCATGCATAATGTAAACTCGGCTCCTTGGCATGATAAAATTAAAACCAGCTTCCACCTTAAGCCTAATCAAGTTCGGCCTTCCCTTAAGCATAAAAGAAGTTCGGCCTTCCCTTAAGCATAAAAGAAGTTCAGCCTTCCCTTGTATAAAAATGAAACTGGCCACCTTTGAATATGAAATCCAAACCGGCCACCTTTGAGTATGAAATCCAAACCGGCCACCTTTGAATATGAAATCCAAACCGGCCACCTTTGAGTATGAAAATCAAAACCGGCCCTTAAGTGTATTTTGAACCGACCATTACAGCATGAAAATAAAAACCAGCCCTTAAGTGTATTTTGAACCAGCCATTACGCCATGAAAATCAAAATCGGCCCTTAAGTGTAGTTTGAAACCGGCCATTATGCCATGGAAATTAAAATCAGCCCTCAAGTGTATTTTGAAACCGGCCATTATGCCATGAAAATCAAAACCGGCCATTATGCCATGAAAATCGAAACTGGCCACCTTTGAGTATGAAATCCAAACCGGCCATTTGAACATGAAATCAAGTTCGGCCCCTTTGCATGATGAAATCAAAACCGGCCATTTGAACATAAAATCAAGTTCGGCCACTTTGCATGAAATCAAGTTCGGCCCATTTGCATGATGAAATCAAAACTGGCCATTTGAACATAAAATCAAGTTCGGCCCCTTTGCATGATGAAATCAAAACCGGCCATTTGAACATAAAATCAAGTTCGGCCCCTTTGCACGAAATCAAGTTCGGCCCTTTTGCATGATGAAATCAAAACCAGCCATTTGAACATGAAATCAAGTTCGGCCCCTTTGCTTGTTGAAATTGCAAACCAGCCCTTACATGTTTGAAATCGGAACCAGCTTGCATGTTGAAATTGGAACCGACCTTTGCATGTTGAAATAGGAAGCTGGCCTTGATTTGTAAAATGACGGATATATTTTGAAACCATCTTTGACTTGTAAAAATGATAGATATGTTTTGAAAACCAGCTTTGATTTTGAAACCAGCCTTGATTTGAAACCGGCCTTGTATTACAAATTTGAAACCGACATTTGTAATATAATATTAAAACCGGCTTGCAATGTGGCGTTTGAATTCTATGATTTGAAACCGGCCTGAAGTATATGATTTTTAAACCGGCCTTAAGATATCTGTACACAATCTCTAAAGGATTCTGACTGATACTGAAAATGACTTTCAGTAAACGATAAGAAGAAAATGTTTCTGTTTCTATTATTGTGGACCCTGGAGTGATATGCAGTCAGGTTAGGTTCTTCGGCATGCCTTAGAACGTTATAGTGGTAATCGAGGATAACTCTATCAAGGGAATTATATGTGGTCCGCCCCTCATCAAGGCGTTATAATAGGAGGGTAGCTTCTTTTCTATTCTAGCCGGCGCCCCCTTGGATAGGGAAGGATCTCGTGAGGTGAGATCATGTGTTCTGTTTATTACCGTTGATTGTGGGGAGATGTACACAATCTATCATCGATTATTCGCCCCCTCCGCTAGTAGGATCTACTAGTAGGGTCCTTTACTGATAAAGATGAGATTTCTATAAAATATAGAGGTATGACCGACTTCTACTTTCTGAAATATGAGTACAATGATTTCTGACATTTGAAGCTTGATCGTTTCTATTTTACCTCTGTATCGTAATTCTACTTCCTTATGACATTTATATCTTCATGTTCAACGATATCTATTTTATTGAGTTTTATTTTACATATATATTTTACTGCATACCTGCATGTACCTTACTGGGTCTCTGCTTACTGTTTTACTACTTTTTCCCCCTCCAGGGCAGACTATAGAATTGTGCCTAACGAGAAAGACCAGAGTTCAATCTAAATTATTCCTGAAGATTTAAAGTACTTTTGGAGTTATCACGGAGGAAGCAATCTTAATAGAACATATATACCAAATTATAATTGGACCATTACACCTATGTATGGATGAATGAGTTTTTGGGTATGAATATGAATGCTTTGGCAGATTTTTAGATCGGCTTCCGCTACATATTTTTATAGATATCTTATATGGGTCCTAAATGGCATCTGTGATCCTGTATTTGCGTGTTATGATAGTTGTATACATGTACTGAGTTACGGTACAGGCTGTTTATTTCTGTCCTGACTGACGAAATTATTTGAGGAAAAAAAAATATCCGTTTCGTCACAATTGGTATCAGAGAGATAAGATGCCTTAGGATTTGATCGATCGAAAAGCGAAAGTATAGGTTTAAATCTTTGTACTAAGTTTCTGTTAGAATAGGTCAGGATAACTAAGGTGACTAGAACACTTAAGAAATTAGTGCCTAGGCTAAGTTCAAATTTCATGGAAATAATGGATACTTTCCTTTCCTTCAACTGACCTTTTTGAGATTTCAATGTTGTGCCTGTCTTCAATATAGGATGGCTAATGAAAGGGGGAGAAGAGATGGCCGGGGTGGTGCTAGTACCTCCCATGATCGAGAAGCTGAGTATGTGACCTTGCTAAAAAGGGTAATGCATGTTGTAGAGAAGACGGAGTAGCATTGTGTGGCCCTGGTTCTTGCACCATAACCAATTCCAGCTATGTACGAGAGGTATAAGGCAGAGAAGGTGCCTGAATTTTTAGAGGAAGCAGGTCCGCTGGAGGCAGAAAATTGGATTAGGAGATTGAAGAAAATACCTACAGTTATCCAATGTTTTGATGGTGAAAGAGTTACCTTTGCAACTTATAAACTGGAAATAGAGGCCGATGATTGGTGGGCTGGGAAGAAAAGAGCAATGGGATGGTTGAATGAGGAAATTTCTTGGGAGATGTTGAAGGAGCCTTTTTGGGTAGAGTATATTCCCGATAACCTTCAGGATTGGAGGGAAAGAGCCCTTATGGAACTTAGGCAAGGGAGTCGCACCATAGCGGAGTATAGCGTGAGATTCATCGAATTGTCTCATCATATACCTTTCATTGGTGAAGATCAATCAAGGATGACCAAGAAGCTCATACAAGGATTAAATGATGAGATTAGAAATCAATTAGGGACCCAGGTGTTTTAGACTTATACTGAGGTCCTAGATAGGGCCACGGTATTCGAGGAGTTAGAGACACAAAAAATTACTTGCAAAAAGGGCCGCTAACTGGGCAAGTCCTAGTAGGAGATTAAACGTAGAACCGTCTGAGTCATCCAAGAAAGTAAGAATGGTAAATGTGGGGAAGAGCACTACCGAAACTTTATCAGTGACTAGTTCGCAGACATCAACTGCTACATGCGCATATTATAGGAAGAAGCACATGGGGAAACCATGTTATAAAGCAATGGGAGCATGCTATAATTGTGGAAAGTTGGATCACCAGATAAAAGACTCTGTTATCAAAGGGTCGAAAGAAAAAAAAGTCGGTTGCGTGGTTAGAGTATTGTGGTAACAGTGCGAGGCCAGAGACACCCCGAAGGTAGATGAAGGTATTTTCTTAAATTCGGAATTTCGATTTTGTTATGTGTCTCCTATTTGCGAAAAAAAAAATTATTTTCTGACTGTATAGATATATGTATGCTTTGTGAATTTTGCGAGATTTAGGAACTGTAGCTTAGATGAGTATACAACTGGAAGAAAGAATGCTTGATTCATTTGGTCGGCATAGCAAATAAGTTGAACTGATGGTTTGGGATTGATTCTTGAGGAAATGCGATAATACACAAGGACGTTGGTAAAAGATGCAGTATCTTAGGTTATGAAAATTTAAGTAAGAGGCAAGGTTAAATGAGTTAAGAATGGGTGTTCAGCCTAATTAGAAATTGGGTTGACCTTTTTAAGTCGATAGATGACCGTTCAAGAATCTGGCTATGAAGGTTTTGAGAAGCGTATGTATGACCAAGCTAATCTGTTGTAATATACATTTTATTTTTTTGGTAAGTAAGATGAGATTAAATTAAATAAAGTTTACAGAAAGATGTTCAACCTCCAAGTGTTTTGCCAACTTAGAGGGTGAACAACACGTTAGGGCATACCCCGAGCACTACCATAGACCAGTTTATGAAAACGTACAAAAAATAGAATAGCAATTCTCATCTAGATTACGAAAAAACTAATCCGTCGCAGATCTCTTTTGTTGAAGGAACTCATCTTGTCAATCAGAAAATCGCATCCACGAAGAAAAGGGAACCGGAGATATTTAGCAAATGTGGAACTAAAGGAATCAACATCACTTGACCATCATCCATCATTGTGTATAATGGATGGGCAATCTTCAATGGTGCATCAATCTGCTTCATAAACACCCAATGTCTTCATTTGACATCTCTTAGAACACATGGGAACGCCTGTGTAAGGAAGCAACATTAGCCAGCGCCTGGAGGATATATAGTTTAAAGGAAGTTGATTTTGGCATTAGTCTCTAAGAAATTGTGTGGAATTAAAAAGAGTATCGTCTAGACGCTGTTGATGAAGCCATAGAACCTTCTGGTAGTAGGGCGTATCAATGATCAGGTAAGTTAGCATAAATGATATGCTTATGAGGAAGATTGGGATATTGTTAGTCCATACTAATAGGCAATCACCCAAAAGCCAGGTGGGAGAGACGTCCGTAGGGTGGAATGGCTCCACCTATAGTTAAAATTTTGTGATAAGATCTCTGAGGACTTAGGAATGATTCCTTGAAAGAAATCTAAGGAAATTAAAAGTTAGAGGTTGGGACAGGTGGATCTCAATATATTCAACGGAAGAGAATACTAAGATCAATAGTTAAAGTCAGAAGTCTCCATTTGGAAGTATGAAGAACCACTTGGAAGATAATTCTGATATGATAATTTTAAGAATTATGAAGATAAACTTTCCTGTGCCGCTTGTAAATTGATACTCTTGAGATAAGTAGAAGAGGAATCCGTTATCAGAGTTTTTTTTCATTGATTGAAATCGGTAATCGTTCACCCATAGTGATTCCAAATGAGGTGTTTGGGTTGAATTAGTTGGTTCATTAGTGTACCAACAAGGTTTTAAAGCTGTTAAGTATAGGGCTATCGAATTTAACAATAAATCCGAAGCCACATGGAACCCGTGGTAACCATATAAACTGCAGTTTCTGATCTATCTACGGGTTGAGGGTTTGTGAAAGATGTTTCCCTCGGTATATGGATTTGGAGTTTTTTGAGGCTGTTAAGTGCTAGGGTCTCGAGGTCTTAAGCTATGGTCTGAGATTGTGCCGAACCTATAGAGACTATTATAGCTTGAACTTCTTATTCTGTTCTTAATTGAGGACCTGTGAGAAATAATTCTAGGGCATGGATATCTTAGAATCAGTCTAAATCAAGATTATCTCATATGTTGGATGTTCGGAAGGAAAAAGACATGAAATCTAATTGTACCTTGAATTTCATGTTGGGATTTTAGCTGAACTAGGTAAAAGAACCAAAATACTAGTAGCGGTAAGATATAATCAAACGAATTAAAGCTAACTGATTGATCAGAGAGCGCAGCGGAAGAGTGATGAACCTCTGCATGTATAAGGTTGAGGTTAATGTCCAAAGTGAGTACTCAATATTAAGGTATTTTGCTAATTTCGAGGATAAAATTCCTTTAAATGAGGGACAATTGTGGGGTTTAGAAATCAAAAAGGTTTAAAATTGAAATAAAATATTCTACTTAAAACAAGAGTATTTTGATCTCAACTTAAAATCGGAGTATTTTGATAAGGATGAAATCCGGAGTAAAGTGTACGGATAAAATCCGAAGTACTTATCGTAGTTTACAATTCGGAGTGTTTCGGCATAAGGGCCGGAGTGGCCTTGTGTCTCTTGAAGCCGAAACGGATTTACGCCACTTTAAGGCCGGACCACTTCATTGAAATGCAAGAGGCCGAAGTGAATAATAAAAAGTTAACCGGATTTGAAGATGTTGACTGGATTTAAAGGTGTTGACCAGCTTTAAGTGAGAAAGTTAACCGAACGAAGTCTATAATAAATTGGCTACCGAATTCAAGACAAACTAAAGACAACTTTGTGCGGTTAAAATCCAACAAGATCCCAACTAAATTGAGTAAGTGAACTACCCCGTCACCTACCGTCTGAAAAAAGTACCTAGTAGGTGTCTTGCCCTACTTCTACCTAATCACTAAAGGGGAGTACCGAGTAGGTAACTTACCCCCACCTACTCCACCAAACCCTCCTCTTTATATACTAGGCATCGGTTGAAGAGGCGAGTGTGAGTGCGGGCAAGTGAAAGCAGTAAGGAGCGAAGAAAGAAGGAGATCCTCAAGTCAGCCAGAGTGGGCGGTCAGGCAAGTGTACCCCCATTTTAAAGTTCATGTTTTAAGAATATTGTAAGTGTACTTCGGACGTTACTCTTTCCATTTTAAGAATATTGTAAGTGTACCCCTCTTAAGTTCATGATTTGATGCAAGTGTACCCTTTTTTTAAAGTTCATGTTTTAAGAATATTGCAAGTGTACTTTGGACGTTGGTCTTTTAAGTTTTATTTTTAAGAATATTGCCAGTGTACACTCTGTTGTTAACTCCAGAACGTAGCAAGTTTACTTTGGACGATACTCCTCCTATTTTGTACCCAGTTTTAGAAAGCTCATGGTTCATGAACTCCCGTTTCCAAGTCTCAGCTTTAAAAAAAATAAAATGCAAGCATTACCATTCCAGTTTAACTTGAGTACTTGCCGAATGATATGTTGTATTTCTAATTTGCATATTTGCATGACTGATTTCATGGTTAATTTCATGTTTTCTATTTTCCACTTTCTGTTCCCAGCTCAAACTGAAAGTGTATGAAATCTGGACTAAAAATGAAACCGGCATTGCAAGTATTGAAACCGGCATGATATGAAACCGGCATGCATAATGTGAACTCGGCTCCTTGGCATGATAAAATTAAAACCAGCTTCCACCTTAAGCCTAATCAAGTTCGGCCTTCCCTTAATCATAAAAGAAGTTCGGCCTTCACTTAAGCATAAAAGAAGTTCGTCCTTCCCTTAAGCATAAAAGAAGTTCGGCCTTCCCTTGTATAAAAATGAAACCGGCCACCTTTGAATATGAAATCCAAATCGGCCACCTTTGAGTATGAAATCAAAACTGGCCACCTTTGAATATGAAATCCAAACCGGCCACCTTTGAGTATGAAAATCAAAATTGGCCCTTAAGTGTATTTTGAACCGACCATTACACTGTGAAAATCAAAACCGGCCCTTAAGTGTATTTTGAACCGGCCATTACGCCATGAAAATCAAAATCGGCCCTCAAGTGTAGTTTGAAACCGGCCATTATGCCATGGAAATTAAAACCGGCCCTCAAGTGTATTTTGAAACCGGTCATTATGCCATGAAAATCGAAACCGGCCACCTTGGAGTATGAAATCCAAACCGGCCATTTGAACATGAAATCAAGTTCGACGCCTTTGCATGATGAAATCAAAACCGGCCATTTGAACATAAAATCAAGTTCGGCCCCTTTGCAATAAATCAAGTTCGGCCCCTTGCATGACGAAATCAAAACCGGCCATTTGAACATAAAATCAAGTTCGGCCCCTTTGCATGATGAAATCAAAATCGGCCATTTGAACAAAAAATCAAGTTCAGCCCCTTTGCATGAAATCAAGTTCGGCCCCTTTGCATGATGAAATCAAACCAGCCATTTGAACATGAAATCAAGTTCGGCCCCTTTGCTTGTTGAAATTGGAAACCAGCCCTTACATGTTTGAAATCAAAACCAGCTTGCATGTTGAAATCGGAACCGACCTTTGCATGTTGAAATAGGAAACTGGCCTTGATTTGTAAAATGACTGATATATTTTGAAACCGGCTTTGACTTGTAAAAATGATAGATATGTTTTGAAAACCAGCTTTGATTTTGAAACCGGCCTTGATTTGAAGCCGGCCTTGTATCACAAATTTGAAATTAGCATTTGTAATATAATGTTGAAACCGGCTTGTAATGTGGAATTTGAGTTCTATGATTTGAAACCGGCCTAAAGTATATGATTTTTGAACTGGCATTAAGATATCTGTACACAATCTCTGAAGGATTTTGACTGATTCTAAAAATGGCTTTCAGTAAACGATAAGAAGAAAATGTTTCTGTTTCTGTTATTGTGGACCCAGGACTGATGTGCAGTCAGGTTAGGTTCTCCGACATACCTTAGAACGTTATGGTGGTAATCGAGGATAACTCTGTCCATGGAGTTATATGTGGTTCGCCCCTCCTTAGGGCGTTATAATAGGAGGGTAGCTTCTGTTCTATTCTGGCCGGCGTCCCCTTGGATAGAGGAAGGATCTCGTGAGGTGAGATCATGTGTTCTGTTTAATG
>JAODPA010028552.1:0-12608 GCA_025585075.1 Nepenthes mirabilis
TCGGATGACCGAGGTTTCAGACCGCTCATGGGCCACTTGGATGACCAAGGTTTTAGACCGTTCATGGGCCACCTGGATGACCAGGATTTCAGACCGCTCATGGGTCACCTGGATGACTAGGGTTTAAGACCGCTTATGGGCCACCTGGATGACCGGGTTTCAGACCACTTTTTGGGCCACCTGGATGACCAGGGTTTCAGACCTGGATGACTAGGGTTTAACGAGAGGGTGAAGACCCTCTCGACTTAGGGGCAGTCTAGGTCGGGTAATCCTGCAAGGCAAACACAGTTCATATACAACCTAGGATTCTATATGCTAAGTAAACTCCCCATTTTATCAAATTAAAACAAGCATGCGAATGAATGCACACAAGTGAGTGAGTACGTACCTGAGTTCCTTATTGGAAGTAGCGCTTTAGGTGGGTCGCGTTCCACGTTCGTGGGACCAACTTTTCATCCTGGTTCCGGAGCTTGTATGCTCCATTGTGCAGTACGGCGGAGACAAGGAAAGGTCTCTCCCAGTTGGGAGAGAGCTTGTTTCGGCCGGCCAGCTTGCCTGTGGCCTCGATGCCTTTTAGGACCAAGTCTCCAACGTCGAATTGTCGGGCTTTCACATTTTTATTGTAGTACCGGGCAACACGGTGTTGGTATGCTGCTATCCGTATTCTGGCGGCGTTGCGGGCTTCCTCTAGTAAGTCTAAGTGCTCCCTGATTTTCTGGGAGTTGGTCTATGGGTCGAAAGACTCCACCCTGAGACTTGGAAGCCCGATTTCGACCGGGATCACTGCTTCAGTCCCGTAACAGAGGCTGAAGGGTGTCTTGCGTGTTGGTTCTTTGGGATTTGTCCGATAAGACCAAAGGACGAATGGGAGCTCATCAGCCCAGGAGCCCTCGGCGTCATCCAGTTTAGTCTTTAACCCGTGGAGTAGCGTACGGTTTGTGACCTCCACCTGCCCGTTGGCCTGGGGGTACGCCACCGAAGTTGGACCAGCTTGATCCCAAGGCTGGTGCAATACTTGGTGAAGCGTTTCTCCGAGAATTGGGCCCCGTTGTCGGTCACTACGACCTCTGGGACGCCGAACCTGCAGACAATGCCTTGGCGAAGGAATTCCAGTGCATTGTGCTCGGTGATTTTTGCTAGCGGGACTGCCTCGACCCACTTGGTGAAGTAGTCGATGCCCGCGATGATGAACTTTCTTTCCCCCGTGACAATAGAAAATGGGCCGAGTATATCGAGCCCCCATTGCGCGAAGGGCCATGGAGCCTGGAGTGACTCCAGGTCCGCGGACGGCTGGTGGTGAAGGTTTCCATGAAGCTGGCAGCTTTCACATTTCTTCACAAACTCAAGCGCGTCCTTTTTCATCGAGGGCCAATAGTAGCCCTGTCGCATGATCTTGAAGGCCAGGTTTTTCCTGCCTATGTGTGATCCACAGATCCCGAGGTGGACTTCGCTCAGCGCGTAATCGGCCTCTTCTGGAGATAGACAGCGGAGGTACGGAGTCGAGTATCCGCGGCGGTATAGCCGCCCATCATCTACCGTGTACCAGCCGGCTGTCTTTTTAATTCGCTTGGCTTTCTCGGCGTCCTCTGGGAGTGATTCGTCGGCCAAGTATCTAAAGTAGGGCGTCATTCAGTTTTCCGTCTCGAAAATCTACATTGCCTCCTGTTTCTCTATGCTGGGAGCATTCAGGATCTCCCGTATGTCCCTCGAATACTGTTCGGGGTTCTCGGCAGCGACGGCTCTAGCCAGCCGGTCTGCCTTCCAATTTTCAGCTCGAGGAACATGAGCCAGGGTCAGTTTGTCAAAACCCTGGATGGCCTCCTTCGCCTTTGCCAGGTATCTGGCTAAGGAAGGGTTGTTTGCCTCGAAGCCCCCGTTGACATGGTTGACGATTAGTTCGGAGTCGCTGTGAACCGCCAACCTCTTGGCAGAGCACTCCTTTGCTAACCGCAAGCCAGCTAGCAGGGTTTCGTACTCAGCGACGTTGTTGGTCGCTGGGAAATCAAGTTTCATGGAATCCTTGATTTCGGATCCATCAGGGGTCGTTAGGATCACCCCTGCTCCACTGCCACTGTCCGTGGACGATCCGTCCACGTGGAGTGTCCATTCTGGGACCTCGTCGGGCTGTTCTGTGTTTTCTGCGGGCTGTTCCTCATGAATTGGGGTTGTGGTCTCAATGATGAAGTTAGTCAGAGCTTGCGCCTTTATGGTAGGTCTGGGCCTGAATTCGATGTCGAACTCACCCAATTCAGTAGCCCACTTCACCAGCCGTCCAGAAACGTCTAGTTTCTGGAGTATGTCCTTCAGTGGCTGGTCAGTAAGGACCACTACACAATGCGCTTGAAAGTACGGCCTTAATTTTTGCGCTGCGAAGATAAGTTCCAGTGCCACTTTTTCAGCGTGCGGATAGCGAGTTTCTGGGCCGGTTAATGTTTTGCTTACATAGTAGACCGGCCGCTGGATATCGAATTCTTGGCGCATGAGGACGGAGCTGAGTGACACTTCCGATACTGCCAGGTAAAGGAACAGCTCCTCCCCGTCTTTGGGTGACGCTAGCAACGGTGGGCTGGCCAGATACTGCTTCAACTCGTTGAAGGCGGACTGGCAGTCAGCCGTCCACTGGAATCCGTTAGATTTTGTCCCTCTCAGGGCTTTAAAGAAGGGCTGGTACTTGTCTCCAGACTTCGCGAGGAAGCGGGACAAAGCTGCCAGCCGCCCAATCAATCGCTGGACGTCTTTTACGTTTCGTGGGGGAGCCATGTCAGCGAGGGCCTTAATCTTCTCTGGGTTTGCCTCGATCCCCCGCTGGGAGACGATGAAACCCAAGAACTTCCCAGAGGCTACCCCGAAGACGCACTTGGTTGGATTTAACTTCATTTGGTGTTGGCAGAGCACTTCAAATGACTCTCCCAGGTCATGTATGTGGTCGCCGGTGACCCTACTCTTGACGAGCATGTCGTCGATGTAGACCTCCATATTGCGACCGATCTGCTTTTCAAACATCCTATTGACTAGTCGCTGGTAAGTTGCTCTAGCGTTTTTTAGTCCAAAGGGCATTATTTTGTAGCAGTATTTGCCCTGATCTGTCATGAATGAGGTATGTTCCTCGTCTTTCGGACTCATTCGAATCTGGTTGTAACCCGAATAGGCGTCCATGAAGCTGAGCAGTTCATGCCCTGCCGTGGAGTCAGCTAGCAGGTCAATCCGGGGCAAGGGAAAGTTGTCTTTCGGGCAGGCTTTGTTGACGTCAGTAAAATCGACGCACATTCGCCATTTTCCGTTGCTCTTTTTGACCAGGACGACGTTTGAGAGCCAATCCAGGTACTGGACTTCTCTAATAAATCCAGCGTCCAATAGCTTTTTCACCTCATCTCGGATGGCGATCAGCTTTTCCACAGTGGTTCCTTCGCTTCTGTTTGATCGGCTTTCGGTCAGGATCAAGGCCCAGCTTGTGGACCATCACCTCAGTTGAAATCACAGGCATGTCCGCGGGAGTCCAAGCAAAAAGGTCCGCGTTCCTTCGTAGAAACGCGATCAATTCATCGCGTAGTTGCCCGGTGAGTGAGCCGCCGATCTGGACACACTTATCCGGTTCCCCCGGGTCCAGTGGGACCAGATCCGTGGCTTCGCCTGTTGGAGGGTTGCCTCATCTCGATGGTCGAGTTCTCCAACTGTCTGAGTTCTGCCGCTTGGGGCAATCTGGGCCATGTAACAGGTCCGCCCTGTGACCTGGTCTCCCAGAACTTCTCCGACGCCGTAGGGCATTGGGAATTTTATTTTAAGGTGTGGAATTGATGTGACCGCCCCAAACGCTGTTAGGCACGGCCTGCCTAGTATCGCGTTGTAAACAGAGGGCAGGTCAACCACTAGGAAGGTTAGCATGCGACTTGCTGTTTTCGGGTAGGTGCCCAGGGTGACTTCCAGTTGGACCGTCCCTTGGACGGGCACCGGTTCATTATCAAGGCCATATAAAGGTCCTTCAGAGGGTTTTAGTTGATTCTTTTTTAGGCCTAATTTAAAGAACGCGTCCAAGTAAAGCAAGTCTTTAGAGCTACCATTATCAATAAAGACTCGTTTCAGCTGGTAGTCTGAAGTACCATCTGAAACGAGCGCCGAGATTACAAGGGGTCAGCATGGGGGAGATTACATGGTTCGAGTCACAATCACTGAAGCTAATAATATTGTCTACTGTGCGCGGCTTCTTCCTCCCAGTCTGCTGCTCCTTGCTGTCCGCCGGGCTCCTGGCAGGCCGGGTGGTGACCATGTTAACCACCCCTGCCGCAATCCTGTTTCGGGGAGGAGTCTGCTCCTGCCCCCCTTCATCAGCTGCCCCTGAGTTCTGTCCAGGTCCCTTGACGAATCGGGTGAGGTGTCCTCTGCGAATCAGGTCCTCTATTTCCCTCTGCAGCGTTTTACAATCTTCGGTTGAGTGGCCAGCAGAGCGATGGAAGTCACAGTACTTGGACTGATTTCCCGAGTCCTTTTTTAGCATTTTTGGCCACTTCAAAAACTTTTCTCCGCGGATCTGCATTAGAACATTGGAGCGCGTGTCTGTCAAAGGTGTGAAAGTGGTGGGCCCGTAGTCTCTGCGTTCTGGGGGCCCAGTCCGGCGTTGTTTCTGACGGGGATGGTCTCCGCCCATGAACTTTTTTTTTCCTTCTCTAGGGAGCGGCCGAGGCTGATCCGCTCGTTCAGGATGTTTTGCCTGGTTGGCCTCTTCTGCTGCAGCGTAGGCCCTGGTAATGGTTTCCACCTCGCGGAAGGTCTGAGGGTTCTTGTGGTCAAGGTGCTTGAAAAATTCACCGAAAGTAAGTGCTGAGATGAAACTGCCCAGTTTCATCTCCTCTGTGATCATGGGGATCCTTCTGGCCTCAGCCACGAAGCGATCCAGGAAATGCCATGGGTTCTCTCCCGGTTTCTGCTTTATGTGGGAGAGGTGTCACGGCTGCTTCTCTTCCCGTCGGCTCGAAGCGTATTGAGCCAGGAAGAGATCCGTGAGTTCACGAAAACTGTTAACAGTGCCTGAAGGGAGATGGTGAAACCAGATTCTGGCGTCTCCCTTCAGTGTGAGCGGGAAGCAGCGACACATTGCCGAGTCTTCTAGCCCTTGTAGACTTAGATGGGTGCGGAAGTGATCCAGGTAGTCAACCGGATCATTGTCCCTATCGTATAAGTTAAGGGTCGACATCTTGAACTTCGATGGCAGTGGATGGTTCAAGATCTCCGCAGTGAAAAGAGACCTGTCCAAGTCGATGGAGCGCTCGTCATTCTGGAACACGTGGTTCTAGATTTAGTCCACTCGCGGATCGGCGCGAGTGGCGTTTGCTGATCGCTTGGAGTTGAGGAAATTCCTCAACTCCATCTTGTCCCCGACGGGTCCAGCAGCCGGTCGGCTGCTGTCATCAGTGGACCTGGCAGTCCTGGAGGCTCGCTCCTGGACTGCGTGATGGTCTTCCGTCCTAGAGTGTCGCGGATTTCTTCTTTCTGGGCCCTTTGTCGGAGACGTACTCCTAGAGCGTTCCATTGGCCTGTTCTGGCCAGGAACGCGGGAGAACGCCGGAGCCGAATTGTTCCGACTTTTGCAAGCCTTTTGGCCGCTTTTTCTTCCTCTGGCCACCCTTTTTGGTGGCAGGAGCGGGAATGGCCGCGGGTGGAGCCGCTTGTTGCCGTTGTTCGTTCTGTGTGCAGAGTAACTGGAGCAGGCGATTGTTGGCCTACATCTGCTCCACCAATTGTTGAAAATAGGGTGGTGGAACTGCTCCTGTGGCCCCGTTGACCAGGACATCAGCAGCATGGTCCTGGTCGGGGTTAGCAGCATCTCTAGCGGGGTCGCTAGCCTGTGCTCTCGTGTTCACCATTGTAAAAGCAGAAGGTGACAGAGAGAGTTTGTACAGATTTTAGTGGTAGGCTTTTCGTAAGCGCTTCCCACAGACGGCGTCAATGATACGTACCTGGATCCGACTTCGAACAGATTCAGATTCTCTTGGATGGATTGAACCGGCTCCGTTCACTGAGTACGAATCCTGCACACCACTAAAGCGAACAAGAGGTCAGCGTTAACGGTGGGATGTAATCCCACCGAAAACACTCCGACGCTCAAGTCAGTAAAACAGTCTTCAAGAGGGAAGAAACTGTAAATGCGTGAGAGCAATGAGAGAGGGGAAGAGAGGATTTTGTTCCAGATGTCAGAGAGACGCAAGGCCTTTCTCGTATCTGGATGGTGGGAAGGCAGAGAACGGCTGTAGAGACTTGTTCATTGCCTTGGAGTTTGATTGCGTTTGAGAGTTTGGCTGCCGATAGAGAGAGAGCTAGTTTCTTAGAGCACTTAGGGTTTGTTAGTGATTGCAAACGTACCTAGAATAAGGATTCTAGGGTTTATTTTATGGTTGAAAAAGTGATCATCCTTCTTTGGAAGGCGTGATCCCTCCTATCTCTACCTTGGCTGGCTTGTCTTCTGGAGCAGATGCAAGTTGCCAAGGTGAGCGTGATCCTTTCCTTCTGAGGAGGCCAACTGCTTTCCAAACTAACATCCTTCCTTTTCAGTACTTGACCGTTGGGTTACCTTGGCGGGCAAGGAATCGGGAAAATCTGGCGCCTTCCTTCTTTGAAGGGCGCCGATCTTGTCAATGTCCTTTCTGGTATAAATTGAGATCGTGGAATATCCTTGGAGGATCGTGGTTGGCCGTCTGATGAGTGGTGAGCCCAAACGGAGCAGGCCCATTACTGTAAAAAGGCGTTATTTGAGCCCAATATATAGGGCGCGGACGGTCAACGTCTGAGTTGACCGTCAGTGTGTCGGCCGCCTTCGTGGAGAACGAAGGGAGAGTGGCTGGCGATCAACTGATGGGCTGTGGGCCAGAATGGAATAGGCCCATCATTGTAGCAAAGCCTCTAAAGGCCCAATCAGGCTGGGTAAGGGCGGTCAACATTGCGCTGACCGTACTCGAGTGAGTTGGCCGCCAGGACGGTCAACGCTAACATTGACCGTTCTGGGCTTTTCAATTCCTGGGCCTGTTTTCTCACTGGGCCGTCAAAGAATGTTGACCGGACTTCTTGGGCTTCCGTTGACCTTTCTTTGGGCCAACCCATTACTGGTGTACCCATCAACTTCTACATGTGGAGTATCCAGGTATATTCTCTCCCTCCGCACCTATTTTTACTAAATGGATTTGTATTGATTATGAGTTTTAATTTAAATTAAGATAAGAATGCATTTATTTTATATACAATAAATATATTTTTTTAAAAAATAAAAATATCAATGAGTTTTTTGTTGCCAGTTTTATTTTTCATCATTACTTTATTCTAATTTTGTCCATAATAATTACAGATGTTGTTGTGAATTGTTCTTCTAAGCTTCCTTTCATATTCTCGGTTCTGATAATAAAATTTTATTTAGGTAACTTTCTTTCCCTTTTCAATGTTTATGCACTTAGATTTGATTTGCTCGATGCGTTTTTCTTTTTACTTTATCATTGGATTTTGACGCTAGAAGGAGTCAAGCACTTGGTCCAATAGGAGTCACAAACCTTTCTTGAGGTAGAGACAATCGCTCATGCGTACATAGCCATTGAGAAGGCCAATAAAGTAAAGCGGCTATAGCACGCAGACCACCACTATCAGGGGTCAATCAATGGGAAGAAGAGAAACGGAGATAACACTAACACCTGAGACACTAGGAAGAAGCCAAGGATAGAGTCAGGTGTTCAAACAGAGTTCAGATCTCTAAACTTAACTTCTTTGAATGACATCCAGACAAACGTCCTTATATAAATCCGAGGTGAAAACTTCTTGAAGTGGCCTAAGTAGCCTAAAAACTCGGAGGGAGGAGATCAGTTTAAGTACTGTTTCTACTATCGATCTTCAGGTCATAGCACTAAGGACTGTAAGATACTACAGAAGGAGATTGAAGCCCTCATTCGGAAAGAGTACCTCAGCAAGTTCCTGAGAAACCCAGGACAAACCTCCAATAGTGCTAAAGATGACAAGCCAGGCTTGTAGGAGCAGCTGTGCGACTGGGTCGTGGCTGGAGTTATCAACATGGTGTCAACAAGACCACTCAAGAATGATACTCTGAACCACCCAAAGAGGGCTTCCAGTAGCAAAAAAATATAGGATAGGAGTTAGGAATGATGTCATTAATTTTAGCGACGACGATATGACACATTTGATAACTCTCCATTCTGACCTTCTTATTCTATTGGCACTTGTCTCAAACGATACGATCGACTATCAACTGAGATGAGGCTTTATTGATAATGAAAGCTTAAGAAATTTGTTGTACCTCAACGCATATTTTAAGTTTGGACTAAAAAAAGATCAAATGAAGCCAGCTGAGGGACCCTTATATGAACTCGATAACAAACCTATTCCAATCCAGAGGACCATTTAGCTAGAGGTCACGCTATGAACGTACCCAAAGATAACATCCTGCACGCTTACGTTCCTCGTAGTCGACTTAACATCGATCTACAATGCCATTTTGGGACGGCCCTTCTTAGTCGCATTGGGAGTAATAATGTCGATCCCATATATGAAAATGAAATTCATGACAGTATGCGACATCAAAGATGCACTAGGAGACCTAGTCACCGGCCGAATATGCTATTTATCTCAAGTCAACCTGGCAATTCAAAATCAATCAATCGAAGACTTCGATCTCCAAGACGAAGCAACACTGTAACAAGAACAGTTTGGCTAGTCAACGCACCAAATTCCTCTCATAAGTTAGACCTCGATCCTAATTGCAAGCCTGACAGGTAGAAGCAGAGGAATCATTCCATCAAGAAGTTAATTGCCACGAGGGAAGAAGTCAAGAAACTACTCGATGTAGGTTTCATAAGGAAAGTCCAGTATCCAAGCTGGCTATCAAATGTAGTACTCGTTAATATGAGTAATGGAAAATGGCAGATGTGCATCAACTTTATTGATGTGAGTAAAGCATGTCCGAAAAACAACTTTCTATTACCGAGAATCGACTTATTGGAAGACTTGACTTCTAGACATGAGCTGTTAAGCTTCACGGACGCCTTATCAATTTACAATTTGATCCGGATAAATCTCAATGAGTAGTATACATCATTCATGATGGACCAAGGGACGTACTATTATAAAGTCATACCCTTTGGTCTGAAGAATGCAGAGCCACTTACCAGGTACCCATGGACAAAAAATTTGAAAAACAGATCAGATAGAATATAGAGGTGTATGTAGATGACATACTCATCAAAAGTATGGCAGTCGATGACCATATCCGCTATCTCAAAGAAGCCTTTAAGATAACTTGAGCTCACCAGATGAAGCGTAATCCAACGAAGTGTGCATTCGGAGTAACATTCGACAAGTTTTTGGGTTTTATTGTCTCTCACCAGAGGATTGAAGCAAACCTCGAAAAGGTAAAATCCATCATGGAAATGAACCCACCTCGATCAGTGAAAGAAGTTCAGAGACTCACTGAGAGGCTCACAGTGCTCTTCTGGTTCCTCGCAAAGTCAGTAGAGAAATATCTCCCATTTTTTAAGGCCCTGAGAAGGACGAAGGCTAGTGGCTTTTAGTGGACTGTAGACTTCTAAATACTCTTCTAAGAACTGAAGGATTACCTTGCTAGTTTACCTCTCTTGACGTCTTTGAAAGAAGGTGAGGAATTATTTTTCTACCTCACAATCTCAAACACAGCACTGAGCTCAGTCCCGATTAGGCATGAGTCCGAGATACAACAACCGATCTATTAAATCAGTAAAATTCTAGCAAATACTGAGAATCGTTACTCGCTTGCCGAAAAGATAGCTATGGCACCGGTTTACTCTACTAGGTAGCTATGATTGTACTTCCAGGCCCACAAGATTGTTTTGAAGGACCAACTATTAAAAGGAATTCTTTAAAAACCCAACATATTCGTATGAATGATGAAATGGACTATCGAATTTCGCAAGTTTGATGTGGAGTTTTGACCGCGGCCAATAATAAAAGGTCAAGCCTTGCGGACTTCATGGTCGAAATGACGTCCCTGATTCCTAACGTCCTCGATACAAGCGAAGGCACATGTTGGCAAGAGGAAGCTGAATCATGGATCTTACATGTGGACGGATCATCAACGCAATCAAGAAGCGAAGCAAGCATGATCTTAAGAACTCCAAATGGGTTGGAGATGAAATACTTGATGACTCTTGGCCACTGACGTCACCAAGTACAAAACTATACTGGTCGAACTCCGGCTGGCAAAAGAATTCTTGGTGAAGAATTTGTTATCTATAGCGACTCGGAGCTGATCGTTGACTAGGTCTTTGAAAACTTTAAAGTGTCTAACCCATTACTCACAAGGTATCTTGTTAGAGCCAAGGGTCTGATTGCAGCATTCAATAAGGTGGAAATACTCCATATCCTGACGGAAGAAAACTAAAAAGCGGATCAACTGGTAAAAGTAGCAGCAACAGGTAATCCCGAGCAATACACCTGAGACATGCGAGAGGTTCTTACAACGTTAAGTATAGAAGTCCCAGAAAAAGAGGTCCTTCAGATCTCGAGTGACGATACCTGGATGACTCCCTACAGAAGGTCCCTCATCGAAGGCCTTCTATCAAAAAATTCGGATGACTCCAAGCGCATAAAGAAGATAGTAGACTAGTACACCATTATGGACGATAAACTATATTGACGAGGTTATTTGGTCCCTTACATATTGTGTCTCACACCAGAAGAAGCTAACTACGAATTACGCGATGTGCATATCAGAATCTGTGAATCACACTTTGGCGGTAAAAATTTAGCATTCAAGATTATGTGGCATGGCTAATATTGGCCTACGATGAAGAGGGATGCTGTGAAGTTCGCCAGGAAATTTTAGAATTGTCAAATTCACGGCAACATTCCTCATCAGCCGCACACGAAATTGCAAACCCTACAATCACCATCGTTGTTTGCATAGTGGGGGCTTGACATCCTAGGCCCATTGCTCGTCGTATTCGAGCAGAGAAAGTTCATTAATATCAGCATTGACTAATTCACCAAATGGGTAGAAGTCTCCCCACTAACATAGATCACTAAGCTGAACACCATGGAATTCGTTCGACAGAATATTATGTGCAAATTCGAGATTTTTGAGATCATTGTGACCGATAATGGAACCCAATTCAATGGCAAACGATTCACCAAGTACTGTATGAGTTTGGGACTTCGACTAATTCACACTTCTGTCGCCTATCCACAAGCGAACAGGCAAGTAGAATTAATTAACCGAATATTAGATTTGGACTTGGACTTGGACTTGGATTGGATTTTAAAATCGGCTATTTGCCTATTGAAATCGGTATAAATCACTTCTATTTTATTTATATATATATATATACTCGTCTCGATGAGAACTGTTTTCTAATTTGGATATTTATTTTGGATTTAAATATTTGATTTGAATATAAGACTATCATTGAATTTTAAATTTTAAGTTTCTATTAGAATTATTACATTGATGATTTAGATTTATTCTGTCATTTGATTGGATATTCATCCACTTGACCATCTCTTTAATTTATTGGACTCGTTTTTATTTAAATATAATACTTGATGAGTATTATGCTTATATTTTCAATTCTGCTCCTTCAGAGTTGAGAATTGAAATATATTACAGGAGCAGGATCAAATTTTGGTGCAACATCATAATTTCTAGTGAGTTTTATATTTATTTAAATAAATGGTATCAGTTGTATTTGATTTATGGATGGATTCTATTGGACTGTCTTTGACGGTTGAAGTCGGTCACCTGTAGACCTTTGGATAGCGTATTAAGATTTCTTGGGTATATTTCTTTATGTGGATGTGTTACTATTATTATTTGATTTTTTTCTTTACGACTGTTTGGCGTAGACCAGGATTATTTTGTCTTGACGGTTGTCTGATGAGATCTTATGTAGATTTTTTATTTGTCATATCTCATTTGTATATTGGTTTGTCACACCTAAATTTTGAGATTTAGTATTATCTATTAAATTTATTTGAGATTTAAAATTTTAAAAATTATAACTAATTAATTAATTGACTTACTTGAGCCGGATTCGTGAAAATTATAGTTGAAGGATACCGAATTTTGGTTAAGTATGGAGAGTCCGCTATCCAATTTGGCAATCTGATTCTCCTTAACTTGTCCATTCAAATCAATATTTACTGGTATGCTTTCTTAGTAACTATGCTCTAAATCTTTTATATTTTTAAATAATTTGATCACCCAATCAGTTGACACACAATCACCTAGCTTACTACTAAAACTTATTTATTAAGCTTTCTTTAGGATTATTCATACTTAAATCAAGTTATGGTGAAATATATACTTGATAATTTAAACTATCCATTTTATTTATGGTGTTGGTCAGTAAGTTTTGGTCAGCTTAATTCTCTTTTGACCTATCAATATGTATTAAAGAATGAATATAAATTTTATAAAGAAAATATCGCCAGTTATTATATCACTTCATATACAACTTAATTGAGATAAGTTGCATTTGTTTTGAGTAATATTCATAATAAATTTAGTTATAGTTTTATATTGCCACTGGATTTTATAATTTTCAGCTCAGTAGCTATTTAATAAAAATACAATATAAGATGCTGACTTTTTG
>JAODPA010028563.1:0-12607 GCA_025585075.1 Nepenthes mirabilis
AAAAAGTAAATATTCTTATTCGGTATTTCTATGTATTTACTTCCTATAATTTTCTCTACTATCTCTCAATTTAGGAAACTATTAGGCTGTAATTATTTTTTTTCTCACTCATTTTATTCAATTCCTTTGTGTTTTTGGGCTCTTCCCTTATAAATAAGTATTACTTATACAATGTCATACACCCATAAATATAAAAAATTTTATCTATCTTATCTCTCTTAGTTTCTTCATGGTATCAAAAATAAAGTTTTGTACCTCTATACAGTTTCATCCGCATGAGATCTTCATCCATCATTTGTGAAAATTACCATTAGTGAATACCTTCATTTCATTCCAACTTAAGAAGCTATTCCTCTAATTCAAAGCCTCTTTGAATTAGATTATAGGAAAAGAAGAATCAGCACCATCGCGATGTTCACCACAGCCATATCTATCACTCCTTCAAATTTCATGTGGATCTACGATACCAAACCCCTTCACACACCCCCTCAGTATACACAAGCAAGATCACATGCTCCATGCTAGACCGCACATTAGTTCCATGCACTAGAAAGTCTCTTGCATCATTTTTTCACCATGTCATCGCCACGTCACTACCTAGTGACCATCACCTCAGTATCTAATATCATCCTAGCATCCATGCAGTACAAAAAAAAATAAACTTTTTATTTTTTAATAATTATATCTTTTCAAATAATATCACACATCCTATTGAGATAATTCTTAATAGTACAAATTATAACTTATGAGCTTCGACTATGAGAATATTCCTAAAGGGAAGAAAACTCTAGTGTCATATCTCTGATAGCCTCACCATGCCAGAAAAGACATCTTCCAATTCACTACTAATTTTGCAAATTGCTTGGAGGAATGAGAAAGTATCTGATACAACATTTTTTCTTGATTCATCAACACATTTGTCCCACCCATTCATAGTTTTCTTCCTGAACTTGGGAATGCCAAAATTGTTGGGGTAAGTCATTCCCTTGTAGGTGATTCAATAAACTGGTTCGTCATCGGAGGATTTTCAGAGAGCAAATGATGGAATTTATTTGCTAGAAATTCGGAGAACATTAGCCGGTCAACGGATGTTGATCGGCTGGAACGCTGGAAGACGGTCAACGGAAAATGTTGACCGAATGGTAGCAAAAGAAGGCCAACAGGGATGTTGGCCGGATGGCTATTGAGGACGGTCAACGGAAGGTTGACCGAATCCGGTCAAGGGAAGGTTGACCGGATAAGGCTGAAAAGGAAATCGGGAGAGGATTTTCGGAGAGCATTTTCGAAGTAGAAAATGCGGGAATGCATCTTGGTAGGAATGTCGGTTTTTGGCAAGAATGGATTTCCAGTTTGGAAATCGGGTGCCAGCTCAGAAGATCCTCTGGAGACGCGTGATCTCAGGTAGATATGCGGGAGCCGATTTTGGCAGATTATATTCCTATTGTTGGAAAGGATGGATCATGTCCTTGTATGGAATATTGCCCCTGTTCTGGTACGGTAGATCCTATATATATGCTGGCTAAGCTGCGAGAGGAGTGACACAGAGCGTAAGGTAGAGAGAGAGAGTTTGAGCACGGTAAAGTGCAAAGGAAGCAAAATCAAAGGGTAAAAAGAAGAAGAGAGGAGTGCACCACTAGTGAGGAAGAAGAGAGAAAAACAGAGAGTGAGAACGAGAGGGTGCTTTCTTGTTTGCTCTGGAGAGGTTTTTCTTTATTGTTCTCGGGTGTGTAGCAGATACTTCATCTCGGAGGTTTGTAACCTGTTTTTCATATAGTGGATTTGTTGTCGACTCTACTCCCGTGGTTTTTCCTTGGTTCATAAGGGTTTTCACGTAAAATACTTGTGTGTTTCTTCTGTCCTTTTTCTTACACTGTGTGTGGCGTGGTGTGACAGTGTGTCACTGTATTTGACCGACCCTTTTGCCCCAACAAGTGGTATCAGATAGAGGTTCGTGAACCGTCGGTTGGATGGCGTCATCGGCGAGGAATATGCCGTTCAGTGTGGAGCAGTTCAACGGGCAAAATAATTTCATTCTTTGGTAGGAAAGGGTGGAAAATATTTTGACCCGAGAAGGAACGGTAAAAACTCTTCGAAAAAGAGAGGAGAAGCCGGAGAACCTGACCCAGGACGAGTGGTAAGACAAAAGGGATCTTGCCAACTGCACCATTAAGTTGTGTTTAGTGGACAACATACTTCAAGAGGTCATCGGTCTGTTAGACCCGGCGGAGGTCTAGGAGAAGCTTGAGAGCTGGTATGAGTCCAAATCCTTGACAACCAGGCTTCACATGAAAAAGTAGTTTTATGGCCTATGGTTGTCTGAAGGGGAGTGCTTCGAGAAGCATTTGGACGAATTCAACCGGCTGGTAACGCAAATGTCAGCCCTTGATGAGGAG
Source organism: Nepenthes mirabilis (assembly GCA_025585075.1). Lineage (NCBI taxonomy): Eukaryota > Viridiplantae > Streptophyta > Magnoliopsida > Caryophyllales > Nepenthaceae > Nepenthes > Nepenthes mirabilis. Next base: position 2,394 of record JAODPA010028563.1, read on the forward strand.
ATCAAGGAAGAAGACAAAGCGTTGGTGTTGCTGGCATCCTTGCCGGCCTCGTACGATCATATTGTCACGACGTTGCTGTTCCGGAAGGACACGCTGAAGTTGGACGAGGTCATAGCTTCCCTGCTTATGAACGAGTCAAGGCGGAGGGAAAGCGGTGAGGCCTCAAGCTCTCGGGATAGTGTTCTGGTGGCGACCAGCAGTCAAGGATGAGGGAGATCTGACCGAGGACTAGGTGGCAGGACGGAGAGGAGCAACAGTCGGAGCAAGGTTGAAGAAATGAGTTGCTTCTTATATGGCAAGAAAGGCCACATAAAGAAGGATTGTCCAAGGAGGAGGCAGGACGAGGAGGGCAGAAGCAATTGTCAGGAGAAAAAGGATCAGGCTGATAATCTGGAGACCATTGCTTTCTGCGGAGACCTCCTGGTGGTCTATGCAGGGCAAGCACGGAGCAGCCCATGCCAGGAGACGAGCTGGGTGATGGACAGTGGGGCCTCACACCATGTGACACCGAGAAAGTCCCACTTCACGAGTTACACGCCCGTGGGCCACGGGGTGTTGAAGATGGGTAACGGTGGCTCTTCTAAGGTTGTTGGCATCAGGGATGTTTGCTTGAGGACAAGCAACGGGAACAAGCTCGTGCTGGAAGGCGTGCGACATGCCCCAGATTTGAGGATAAATGTGATTTCAATCGGAAAGTTTGATGAGGAAGGCTTCAAGACGGCATTTGACAATGGCCAGTGGAAGCTCACCAAAGGCATCTCAGTGATGGCAAGGGAAAGTAGGACATCAGGGTGATATCTGATGAAGGCCTGCATTGCCAAAGATAATGCCAAGGTGAAAGGGGACATTGGTCAAGGTGGCAGGAGAGGACGGCCAAGGAGGAGTGCAAGGAAGAATGGCAAGTCCGCGGTAAAGGAGTTGAAGGGGAGTTGGGCTACTCTAAACTCAGTGGAGCGGAGGAATGTGTCATTCAGGCTTGCGAAGGCTAACGCCGAATTCCCAATTGATGGGAAGCTGTCGGAAGGCAGACGATGACGGTCGCCGGATAGAGGCGAAAGTGTCCCATACAAGGTCGTGAGAGGAAGTTTGTTGGGGTAAGTCACTCCCTTGTGGGTGATTCAACAAACCGGTTAGTCATTGGAAGATTTTCGGAGAGCAAATGATGGAATTCATTTGCTGAAAATTCGGAGAACATTAGCCGGTCAACAGGAGGTTGACCAGCTGGAAGACGATCAACGGGAAAGGTTGACCGGATGGTAGTGAAAGAAGGTCAACAGGAAAGGTTGACCGGATGGTAGCAAAAGACGGCCAACAGGGAAGTTGGCCGGATGGCTGTTGAGGACGGTCAACGAAAGGTTGACCGGATCTGGTCAAGGAAAGGTTGACCGGATAAGACTGAAAAGGAAATCGGGAGAGGATTTCCGGAGAGCATTTTTGGAGTAGAAAATGCGGGAATGCATTTTGGAAGGAATGTCGGTTTTTGGCAAGAATGGATTTCCAGTTTGGAAATCGGGTGCCAGTTCAGAAGATCCTCTGGAGACGCGTAATCTCAAGCAGATATGCGGGAGTCGGTTTTGGCAGGGTATATTCCTATTATTGGAAAGAACGGATCCTATCCTTGTATGAAATATTGCCTCTGTTCTGGTACGGTAGATCCTATATATATGCTGGCTAAGCTGCGGAGGGGTGACACAGAGCGTAAGGTAGAGAGAGAGAGTTTGAGCACGGTAAAGTGCAAAGGAAGCAAAATCAAAGGGTGAAAAGAAGAAGAAAGGAGTGCACCACTGGTAAAGAAGAAGAGAGAAAAACAGAGAGTGAGAACGAGATGGTGCTTTCTTGTTTGCTCTGGAGAGGTTTTTCTTTATTGTTCTCGAGTGTGTAGCGGATACTCCATCTCGGAGGTTTGTAACCTGTTTTTCACATAGTGGATTTGCTGTCGACTCTACTCCCGTGGTTTTTCCTTGGTTCATAAGGGTTTTCACGTAAAACGCTTGTGTGCTTCTTCTGTCCTTTTTCTTACACTGTGTGTGGCGTAGTGTGACGGTGTGTCACTGTGTTCGACCGACCGTTTTGCCCCAACAAGGATTGCATGGGACTTTGTTGCAAATCACTATAACTGCACTAAGGACTTATCACTTCAATTCTAAATAGAGACCAAACTCTATCATATGTGTCAAGAATTAGACTAATCCACGGTCAATTTCCACTCTCAAGTCATCAACCTTTGGTATTAGTTGACTGTTGTTACACCACTGTTCAAATGTTCCACTATTATGGGGCTCTTTGTTATGCATCGAGATCGCAGGAAGTTCATGCACTTTATAATAGCTCTTCAAGGTGACTTTGAGTCCACATGTGACTCCTTTCTTCATCGCACTATGCTTCTCACATTGTATATTGAAGTCACTAAACTAATTTTCAAAGAAAACTGTCATTTTACAAGGAATATACGATCTTCTAATATTGTCATTGCCACACATCCACACAACCTAACACAATCCTCCTTCAAATGGCCATTTTCTAAGTGCTGTCATAAGAAGGGTCATGTGGTTGAAGACTGCAAAGCACTATAAAGGAAGAAAAATGCAACTTCCGTGGATCCCCTCATCAAGCTGCTGTTTTAGACATTCCAACTGGTTCACCTACTACAGATACTCCGTCAACCACTACACTTATTGTGACCAACCTTAAGATCCTACTTCACTAGGCTTTGTCTCTCTCAGCTAGTGCATTTTTTGCCACATCAGATAAATCCTCAGAGCTTATACACTCTGGTGATTGCAACCATATGACCCCTAACACATCTTTATTCTCCACAAAATACATTTTAAACTCTAATCTCATTGTCTACACCGTTGATGGTTCTCACATACCTATTAGTTATACCAAATTCATAGCTGCTCACAACCTATTCTTCAACAACACATACTTGAATCTACCTTTTGTCAGTTAATTATATGACCTAGGTTTTGAGGTTTATTTTTTTAATTGCAGTTATGATATACAAGATCCACATATAGGTTAACTAATTAGGATAGGCCGTAAGATTGGAGCTTGTTCGAGATTGATCACCTAAAGATCCCCACACACATGTCCTAAATTGCTGCCGCTGCCATTTGCTCCAGTCTCTTACACTCTTGACTAGGCCACATGCCATTACCCCCATCTCTAGTCATCAGCATTTGGTAGTAATTTAGGATTTATAACTTTCAAAAGCTTTAATTATGTTCTTTGCCAATCAGGTAACCAAACTCATTTACCTTTTAATAAAAGTTACTCACCGTCATCTATTTCATTCTACCTTATTTATACCAATATTTGAGAACCAACTCAAATTCCCACAGGGGGGGAATCACGCTACTTTATCATTTTTATAAACGATTATTCCCACTTACATGGCTTTATTTAGTGCACAAATGATATGAACTACTTCACATTTATACAAATTTTCAGAAAATGGTTCATACCCAATTCTCCTGCACCATCAAAATCCTTCTCTCAGACGGCACCATGGAATACAATGAAACTACTTTCCTCACCCCCTAATAATAAAATTGCGCCATCTTGCAATGGTCATGTCCCTATACCTCCCAATAAATGGCATTACAGAATGTAAATCCTGTCACATTCTAAACACAATCAAATCCCTACTCATCTCTACCACTCTCCTTGAACGCTCTTGGGGTGAAGTTATCCTCAACACTGGCTACACCATCAACCGTGTTCCCTCACCCACTGTCCTAAACAAAGCCCCATTCGAGATGCTATATAGTCACACTCCCAACTACGGTACTCTTCGAGTATTCAATTGTGCTTACTTTGTCTTCCTCCTACCACATGAAAGAAACAAACTGCAGCCTTGTTTCAGACTCTGTTGCTTTTATGGCTACAAAGTCGAACAAAAGTTTACCACTGCTATGACCTCAAAGACAACTATTTTTTGACCTCCTGCCATGTGACTTTTTCAAAATACAAATTCTTCACCACATAAAATAATCGTCAACTTATTTTTGTAGACCCATCCATACCTGTGCCCATTGAGGCCCTACCAATTGACTCAAACTCAACAAGTGATCTCTCTTCGATTCATCTTGATGACTCTGGCATGCTCATTGATCACACTGCCTCATCACATGACACAAGCCCATAAGACACATTTGAACTACAAAACTCACCATGTAATACTCCTCATCATTCTGGTCGTGTAAGTACTCCCCTTCCACACTTTAAAGACTATCAATGGTATTAGGGCCATTTTAAAGTTAGTATATTCTATGACCATATTTAGTAATGTGTCGACGTCGAGTTGTGTTTCATCGCAGTGTTACATCATCGTATTTCCATAGCTGTCCATTTCTGGGTTCCAAGAGCACCGTGCCTGCCGTGAGCACGCCAACCGCTCGAGCCGCGATTCTATACCACCGAGCCTGCCATGCGTTGCTATCCGCTCGAACCTTGATTCCAGTACACCAGTGCCTGCCGTGCGCTCGATTGGCGCTTGAGCACCAATTCCAAAACCTACCCACTTAAAGCTAGCCGTCCTCTCACTTGAGCACCCGTAGGGTTTTCTTTTGAAACCCTCGTTGTGCTCGCCGCGCGCTCAAACCACACTGGAACACTGTGACAACGGGTAAAATTTTTAAACCTGTTTTTCAAGCCCTCTATAAATCTGCTCCTTATTTTAGTTGCCCTATTTCTTGATTGATGCATTTGGAGCGCCTCTCCTTGATAAATATTCATCTCCTACTTCACTGGCCTCGCTCTAATTGAGAAAACAATCTTTTATCATTGTACTTTATGTGCTAACAAGTTTTCTTAACACCCTCTCTTTACCGATCCATCACTTCTACCATTCTACCTTCGTTGGTGATATCGGTACATTAAAGAAAGGGATCCGATCGTGTTCATTACTTCAAGTGGTTCGAAAGATAAGATTGACGTGAAGACAGTAAGACATCCGGTTCTATTGCCGCGGGCAAATCAAAGGGGTTCCTTGGTAAGGATCACAATACGGGAGTAAGTCGGTTAGATTAGCGCATTTATACCACCCGATCTGTAAGTTGATTTTCATAGTAGATATCTTCTCTGGCCGTTGAAACCCGAAGAATTTTTCTTGATTACCGTGGGTATCGAGTTTTTCCTTTGCTACAAAAAAATTATCTCTTTTTATTATTACCTATTGTCGTATATCATTTTATGTATATTATTTGTTTCAGCATCTAGATATAAATATTCTTTATATATATTGAATATTTAAATCTGTACTGATTTCGCTAATTTTGCACGAGATCGAAATATTATTGTAAAATTTGGGACAAAATGTCTTTTAAAATTGGTATCAGAGATTTACCCCGATCCGCGACCCCCAATCTAGATATATACGAGTAGATCGCTCTCCATTCCTTCCTTCTTTAATGGGAACAACTATACCTATTGAAAAGTTCGTACGATAGCCTACCTCAAATCGATAGATGAGCGAGTGTAGATTAGCACTCAAACGGAGTGGACACCACCCAGAAGTTTGACTAACGATGAACCAAAAGTTCTTTCTTTGTGGTCAAAAGAAAAAAGTGATGCTTATAATTGGAATAATAAGGGATTATATGCTATTTTTATGGTTGTATCTCCTAAAGAGTTTAAAACATATCTATGTGTGAGACTGTAAAAGATGTGTGGGATATACTTAAAATCACTTATGAAGGAACCAAACTTATAAAAAATTTAAAATTACAAATGCTGACTATCAGATTTGAAGAAATCCGTATGAAAAATGATGAAATATTCGATAATTTCTATACTCATTTAAACGATATTGTGAACTCCACATTTACTTTAGAAGAATGGATTCCTGAAAATAGAATTGTTAGAAAAACTTTTAGATCACTCCCTGAACGATTTAAACCTAAAGTCACCGTAATCAAAAAAAGTAAAGATCTTGATAAAATGAAGATTGAAGAACTTATAGGATCTCTCTAAATTTATGAGTACACACTTTCATAGTCAAGAAAATAAAAATCAATTGCTCTAAAATCAAGTAGGAAAGAGAAAAATTGGGACTTCGATGAAGATCGTATAGCGATGATGATTTTTTCTTATTTGTTAAGAATTTAAAAAAAATTTAAAAATAAATCTTCATCAAATAAACCAAATGTGAATTTAAAACGATCACCTAAATTTGAGAAGAAAGACCGACGTAAAATTAAAGATTCCAAATTGAAAAATACCCATGGAATTTAATGCCACGAGTGTAAAGATTTTAGCCATTATCGTGCTGAATGTCTAAATTTTGAACACCAATAAGGTCAAGCCTTGAAAGTTAATGTAACATTAAATGATAAAGAAGGAATAGATAATGAAAGATGCACTGAAGATGGCCATGTCAAGTATATAACATTTATGACCTCAATGTGTTAAAATGATGAACGTTCAAAAGAAACTCTTAAACAATCCGATAACTCTGAGACCAAGTCAAAAGCTGAATTTTTTGACTTTTAGGATACTTATAACAGATTGTTTAAGGAATGCTTATAAATCAAGAAAATTAATGTGTCGTTAAAATATAAACTGACAAAACTTTAAAAAGACAAATTAGTTCTTAACTCTGAGCTGGATACAAAAAATCAAGAAGTTAAAAAATTAACTAACTTATTTACCGAAAAGGTCAAGGTACTTGAATTTGATCTTGAAACTGCTTGCAATAATCTGAAATAATTTTTAAATGGGTCAAAGTAATTGAATCATATGCTCGGTTTGGAAAAATTCAAAGGAAATAAAATTTGGTTGGGTTATTCCAAAAAAGCCTTGAAAGCCCATATTAATCCAAAAACTGTATTTGTCCAAGCTACTTCGGTTCCAAGACAAAGTAGCATAACATCTTCCTATAGTGATCAACCGTCAAGAGTTTCCCCTCAGGTCCATACCAATCTTCAATATTTAAAAAGTAGGAAAAACCTAGATGTTAATCTCTCTTAGAAGCCATAGTACAAATTTGATGTTAATACTTTGTTTGTCCTAATGTGTCCTGGGTGCAGCACCACTAGTCATATTCGTCCCTATTGCCCTGTACCATCTTTTTGAAATGATTTTTGACAAAATCCAACGATAGAAAATCTCGTCAATCATATTAACTTTCTAAAAGATTAACTGACACATTTAACCAAAATTATAAAATATGGTACGAAAAAGGTGGATCAAGAAGAGTGAGCTCCATTACCCTTTGGTCATTCGTGACAAAAAGGGGAGTAGATTTCTATTCTTTGGGGAGATTGCTCATATTAGGAAAAGTTATGGAAATTGTCTTTTCAAAGGGGGAGACCATTTTTACTATTTGGATCGGGGGACTCCATATGCTTGTTATGTTTGATAGGGGGAGATGGTATTATTTTTGTTAGGAGGAAATATTCTTATTTTTGTGAGGGGGAGTGTTGTGATGCTTGTATTACTCTTACTGATTTTATATCTTCTACTGCCTTACCTTCACTCACTTTGATGATGCATGTTGTCTTCTCATTCTATTACTATAATCATATTATATTGTCTTATATTATACCTATTTGAACTAACCATATTTGACTAGACAACATAACTATAGTATCGGCACGGCAATCACAGTATCGACCAGCAATCCTCATGTAAATTTTTATGCTTACTTGGTCTATTATTTTTACTTCTTATGAGGTGTAAATTTTTATATACACGGATTCTATCTCGATGGTGTCTAAATTTGTACATCACATGTATTTTTTTACCTTATGCGTTTTGTCACGGAATTGCCAAAGGGAAAAATTGTTAGGGTCATTTTATAGTTGGCATATTCCGTGATCATATTTAGTCATGTGTCGATATCGGATTGTATTTCATCGCAGTGCTGCATCATTGTATTTCCATAGCTGTCCATTTTCGGGTTCCAGGAGCCCTGCACCTGCCGTGAGCACGCCAGCCACTTGAGTCGCGGTTCTAGTGCCACTGAGCCTGCCGTGCACTTGCTATCCGCTCGAGCCTTGATTCCAACACACTAGCACCTGCCGTGCGCTCAATTGGCACTCGAGTGCCAATTCCAGAACCTACCCGCTCGAAACTGGCCGTCCTCTCGCTCGAGTGTCCGTAGGGTTTTCTTTTGAAACCCTCGTTGCGCTCGCCACACACTCAAGCCACACTCAAGCGCCGCGGAAATGGGATGAATTTTTAAACCTATTTTTCGAGCCCTCTATAAATATGCTCCGTATTTTAGTTGCCCTATTTCTTGATTGATGCATTTGGAGCGCCTCTCCTTAAGAAATATTCATCTCTTCACTAATCTTACTCCAATTGAGAAAACTGATCTTTCATCATTGTGCTTCATGTGCTAACAAGTTTTCTCAACACTCTCTTTTTACTGATCCATCACTTCTACCCTTCTACCTCATTGGTGACAATGGTACGTTGAAGAAGGGGATCCGGTCATATTCGCTACTTCAAGCAGTTCGAGAGAGAAGATTAATATGAAGACTACAAAGCGTTCGATTCCATTGTCACGGGCAAATCCAAGGAGTTCCTTAATAGGGATCACAAGATGGGAGTAAGTCGGTTAGATTAACGCATCTATACCACCCGATCTATATGTTAATTTTTATAGCGGATATCTTCTCTGACCGTTGAAACCCGGTAGGTTTTTCTCGATTACCGTAGGTATTGAGTTTTTCCTTCGTCACCAAAAAATTATCTCTTTTTAGTATTACCTATTGTCGTATATCATTTTATACATGTTATTTGTCTTGACATCTAAATATAAATATTATTTATATGTATTGAATATTTAAATTTATACTGCTTCCGCTAATCTTACACGGGATCGAAATATTATTATAAAATTTGGGATGAAATGTCTTTTTCAAATGGTTTTCTGTCCTCGCCACCCTTCAAGAACTTCGCTCTTACCAATAGTCAAGCAATCACCCTTTTTGGCAGAATGCCATGTTTAAGGAGCTAGATGCCATTCACAAAACTCAAACATGGGACCTGGTGGGTCTACCTCCCAGAAAGTCCATAGTGGATTACAAGTGGATTTATAAGATTAAGACTCTATTCTAAATGCCGTAAAGTATATCCCGTTGCAAAGGACTTTAGTTAAGAGTATGGTATTGATTTTGAGGAGACATATGCCCCAATTGCTTGCTTAACCACAGTTAGATCCTTGATTATGGTTACGACTTTCAAACAATAGAAGTTATTTTAAATGGATATAAACAATACCTTCCTTAATGGTGATCTCATTGTGAAATCTACATGAAGCCACCACCTGGCTACAAACATCCTAAGCACAAAGTTTGTCAACTTTAACATGTCCTTTATGGCCTCAAGTAGGCTCCTTATGCCTTGTTTGGTAAGTTCACTTCTGTTATAGCTCAGCAAGTGTTCAATTTAGTTAACATGACTCTACCTTATTTTGCAAGACTAAAGCTGACATTATCATTGTCCTTTTCTATATAAACAACATGAACATCAATAAGAATGACATCAGTCGAATTCAAAAGCTTTAAACCTTTCTTAGTCAGTAATTTGAGGTGAAGGATCTAGGTAACCTCCACTACTTCCTCGTTATCAAATCACTCGCTCGGCCAATTGCCACCACCTCTTCCAATCCAAATATGCTTCTGATCTCAACTCCAATCCAAATATGCTTCCGATCTCAACTCCAAGTTGAGTACTCAATTAGAGTACAACACCAAACTTACACTCACATATGGTATTCATTTAGATGATATGATCTTGTATTGATAACTAGTTGATTGCCTAATTTACCTCATTGTATGCGACCTGACATCACCTACACAATTCACATAATTTGTTACTTCATGCATCAGCCGCGCTCCACTCACTATGATGTTATTATTCCCATCCTGCTTTACATTAAAGGTACTCTATTCTATGCCCTACATTACTTGAAATCACCCCTCAAACCACATTCCTTCTTAGATGTCAACTCGGCAAGCTATCTCATAGATCATGGCTCTATCATGGGGTACTATTTCTCAATAAGACCTTACTTATCTCTTAGCACACTGAGAAATAAACATTGCTTGTTTTACCGTAGAAGCGGAATATTAAGCATTTATGGTACGTTTGGTTGGAGAAAATAAGGTGGGAATAGATATTCATCCGCTTGGTTATAAATTTAATCGAAAATAAATATTTAACGGGAATTGTTATTATTATTATTATTACATTATTATTAT
>JAODPA010028574.1:0-12608 GCA_025585075.1 Nepenthes mirabilis
TGAATCAGCCTCGAGCCTACTAGGGCCACGTGCTATACGTTTTCGGCCTTGAAAAATAGTTTGTAAGGGAATTGTTGAGTGCCCCATGTTGCCGTCGCTTTGATCAAGCATTTCAGCGCATTGATTTCTATGGGAAGCAGGGCATGAGGCGTCATTATTTTGCTTGCAAAAAGACGTTCTGTGGCTTACTTGGGTGAAGGCACCTGTCGCTGCTGCTGTGGGGGATGCAAGGGGTTGTTGCTGACCAGGCTTTTGCCGTTAGGTTGGAGGGCTCATCCATCGTGATTGGTCGTGTTGTAAGGGCTGCCTGTTGGGCTTGGCCAGTCCTTATTTCCTTCGGCCCACTGTTTATTGTCGAGTTTGGACCTACCATTTCGGCCTTCTAGTCTCCGATTCTCGTGAGATTTTACTTTGTGATTGGGCTTGGCTTGGACTTAGGTTGGCTCACGGTACAGCTGGGCCCATCATTTCTCGATTGGGCACTAAATTCCAAAATCACAATTTGAATATGTTTTTTCTTGCCAGCGAGATAACAATGTCATTTGAATGCGGCACTTACAACGGTAGTCAATGATCTTCAAAATTGTAACTTCCAAAAATTTGACAATTTTGGGGACATCCGTGACAGATGCAGATCCAGGGAGATGTTAAAATTTAACCAGCAATACTAGTAAATCCCCAACTAGAAATATTGTTTGTGCAGATTCAATTTTCAAAATATGATAGAGATATTAATATTATTTTCGTAACTCCAAATTTAAAACAATAATTTCACCTTATATTACATTGTAGTGTCTTAACAAATTCATTTCAAAAGTAAAAAAAAATACTCATTAAGGATTTTAAATTATACCCTTTGATTGAAGTATTTTTCCTGATTTTAAATATTTTGTTTCTCTCGTCTTCCAGCTCCATCCGAAGTTTCATGATATCTGATTGCATTTCAGCTTCCACTGCATCATGTTTGCTTTTCGCTTCATCACGGGCACTTGTAGCTGTCCGTCGGCATCGGAAACTTAATCGTGTTTACGATCACTTAATCGTAATAGATGATTGTTGTTTGGACAACACCAAAACCACCTTCTTGGATTTGCATCCGTCATGGATGTCCTCAACATTGCTGATAGTTGTGATTTGGATGGTCATTGACTACCGAATGTCCTCAACATTATCAGAAAACAAAAATAGTCTTTAGTGACACATTTCTGAATGGAAAAATTATTTCGTTCCAAATCCAACAATAACAAATTTCGTGAATGGTTTATTCCTGTGCAGTTACTTATTTTTGTCTGTAAATCAAAAACCATATGGATTTCGTCATTTATTTAAAAAAAACTCTACAACCGTTGTGCAACAGTATTTTCAATTACAAAAAAAATTCGTCAACATCAGCGTAAGTAATATTGGAGATAATCTGAACAGAAATAAATATGAATATCTTTGAAAGCATTCATTGCAACACCACAAATGTGTTCATCATTAAACAAATATGAAAAAAAAATTGGATGAAAACTTCAAAAAATGTGATAACATTTCATTACCAATTTGCTCGTCTCGTTGAATAATTTTGATTGAACTGAGATTCCGAGAGAGAGATCTAGAGAGAAGAGGGGAAGCAAACAGTGACGGAAGAGGGAGGGGGAGCTGCAAGGGAGAAATGAGAGTAAGGTTTGTACAAGCCCTTTATTTGATTCGAAGAAGTAATATTGGCCATCCGTTGAAATCAAAATTGATGGCCTTGATTAAAACGTCAACTTCTAATTTAAACTGTTGGATCGAAAATTTTTGGACAGCCCAGATTTACTCCAAACCTTTTTGTTTTTTTATTTTCAATTCAACGAATTTGGGCCGTCTGTTTTAACCAATGGCCTACATTTTCCTAAGCATGTTCCTGCTTCAAGTTGATGGTACCGAGTTTAGCAGCCTGTTCTCCATAAACCCTAATTTGGTTCGCTGTGTTGCCAGTTGAAATAGGTAAGCGTTGAGTAATAGAACAAGAAAATGGCCCTAAGAGGGATATGGCAGCTGCAGAAACTGATTGTCAGCTATTGCGACTGGGGAGGAAGCAGCAGAGGCATTAGGTAAATCACTCTCACTCTTTCTACTTACTTTTGCCTGAAAGTGTTTGGATTTGGACATAGGGAGAGTGTTCTTTGAGTTGCCTCTAGGCTGGGGCAGTGTTGCTGATATGTGTTGAATTTTCACAAAAACGAGTGTGATTTGAGGGCTTTATTAATATACCATTTTCTGTACAAATCTTAGGCTCCATTTGCTGTTGTTATGGATGTGGATGACCGCATTATGGCTGCACAGCATTTCATCTTTTTGGTAGGATTTATGCAAAATATGAAGTTTTTAGGTGTTAAACGTAATTTTCTTTTTTTCACCACAACAATGGAAAATTGTATGATTAAACGCTTATTTTATGAAAACAGCCTACTGCTATACGGAAAAGACACTTCCTTTCTGCAATTCCAAACTAATATTTGAATAATTAAACTGGGATTTAATATTTCTGCAATTGCAACTTTCGTTCAGTAATAGGTAGGACAAATTATGGCACTCAATTCTAATAATTGGTTTTGTGCTTGGACTGACTCAATAGGGAAAAAAGAATATATCAATAAACACCTATGCAGGGGCTGAATATGTAATCTCAATGATTCAATTTTAGTAACTTCAGACAGGGTAACAGGCACAGAATTGAACATGGTGGCTGCAGAATATATATATATATATAGCTTCCTTCAACTTGACCAGTCCACTTTGAGTAGGACAATAGAACAACCGAGTTAAGACTTCTACAAGTAAAGGGAGTCCAAACAATTGTTGGGTTTGCTTGAAAGTTATGAACTGATTGAAAAATTCAACCCCAGTGCGTTAATTTTAAGTGTCAATGCCATGTAGACCCAGATATATATGGTACACCATTAGACAAATTAGTTTTTTGATAAAAATGCTTTTTGTTTCTCCCTTATCAAGATCTCATAGAAATACCTTGGATGGTGCCATTGGTCTGTTTATGAGATATTACAAAAGCAGCCATGTCTTCTTTGCCTGCTCCATAGTTATATATTTTGTTAAAGATCCTTAATTTGAACTGCTTCGAACAGTAAATAAATCTTCTCCCCTGATTGCTAATTGGTACCTGAGAGGCATTTTCTCTCGCTCCTAAAGGAAGCCATTTCTTATGGATTTAGTTTGATGGTTGATCATCCTAAAACTAGGATCATTTGCTATCACAAATACTCGCTTGTAGGATGCCATAGTTCTAAGGATTTGCTGCAATTCTCCTACTGCACATACTTCCTTGCTTTCAGCGTTTCTCCTAATCAAACCTCTTTGGCTAGCTATCCTTTTTCTCTATGCATATTTTCTGGTATACTTGGTTGATGACTTCATTGCTTGAAAAGCAGTTGTATATCCAATGCTTTCCTAGGGGGACTTGAGTCCAACATTTACAGATCAACTGGGGCGTACCCATGGATCTTAATTTCAACCCATTAACACGAGGAATAAGAACGAATAATTAGGTGTTCTAACATACCTTATGCTGCCCTTGCTGTGCAAGGAGCATAGTATTAAATATAGACCAGTTAAAATGTATTGGATTTTGTCTATCAACATGATATTTATAATGATTTGGCTCTATACCATTCCACAGTTGTACTAGCCGACACAGTTTGATACAACGGAGATCACGCCTTTTGTGTATGCTTAAATGTTGGCAAATTTTGTGACAATGTGTTGCACCGTGAGTCTCTTATTTTATTATGCCTTGGGTGTCCTTGGTTATTGGCTTAGGGTTGAAATTGGCTAACTTTGAAAGGTTGGTCTTGCTCAAGGTTGGCGTGCGTGTAATTTTTTTATGGCTTTTCACGTGAGGTTTGCGAGTCTTTTGGTCGAGCGAACTTATGTAAAGCAGTTAGCAGGATATCAACATGGCATTAGCTCACGCCTAATATTTTCCAGAGTTGAATTGAAAATGTCTAGAAGCATATAGCAGGATATCAGCATAACTTTAGCTCATGCCCAACATTTCCAGATTTGAATTGAAAATTCCCACAAGCAAATTCCCACTGAACACCCTTTACAGTATATGAAATCTCCTTTTGCTGTTTGAAATTTCCTTTCCTTGTTGTGATTATTTGTTAATTAGAAAATTAAAATATATGCTGTGATATGTTAGTATTTTAATTGTATAATACACTATTTTCATTATTAATATAGGTGGCATATTCATGGATGATAGAATTAACTTATAAATAGAATCTTCTGCGTCAGCAATTCAAAAGTCAACTTTGAGTACTTCAAATTAGCATTTCTTGATAATACCTAATTCAAATTATCAAAAATATCACCATAATTCCTTTGATGTCATTGATTTCTCATCTATTACTCAAATTCTCAATTTTCTATGCCCTGGAGTAAATTTTATGTTTTTGTTAATCATTCCCAGTTGTGCTAGCCACAACTATTACGATACGCTTGCAATAGACTGCAACCACAATATTGTTGTTTAAAACTATTGCAAGGAATTGATGGCATGATTGTGGAAAAAAAATTCTTCCACATAATTCTGCTCCAAGTGAGGTTTTCCAGCTTGTCTAGGACATGATTGTATAATTTTGCAGATGCTTTTGCTGGAGGCTTTTTGGTCAATGAACTGATGTCCCTGAGAACATAGTATCAATGATGAAAGTGAATATAGAATCTCCATGGACAGTAAAATCCCATTGTCAAGAATTAACCCTTTTACTCCAACCCTTGTTTATTGAGCATTTCAAGCTTACTAGTCCTATGTGTTATGGCTTATGGGACTTGTCTTCTATGTCTAACATATAGGTATGAACTATCCTTAATCATATTTTTCCTAATTATGGGTTTGCTTTTTTCATGGTGCCATGTATGAAATATGATGTATTGTTGTGTATTGAGCATGTTTTGTCCAGTGCTGTAGTTTAAATCTGGAGCGATCATGTCAGTTTGTGGGAAAGAAGTTAGTTTAAAATCATTGAGGCACTTCTATATGCCCTGCACGTTGGTTGCTTGTATAGGTTGTCAATACTGGTTGCCTGCATAATTATGTTTGGATGTTTTACCTGTCTATTCGTTCTGAACTTCTCTTTCAATGAGATGCTGTAGTTGGGTTATGTACTTTTGTGACTGGAAAATTGCCTCTTTTAAGACTTTCTCAATACTGCATTAAGAGGCAGGAGGTGATTGTTTAAACTTTAGGATACCCCAAAATAAGTACGTATGGAGGATGAGATATTATAGATTCCCTTAGGATTTACTTTTTTCATTATGAGTAGTGACTTGCTTGAATCTTAGAAAAATTTTAATTCAGTAGAAAATTATACTGCAGTTCTCAACAAATTACTTGTACAGATGCTACTGTATTTGTGGGCAAGGTGCCATGACATTCAGTTTTCTCTTACATGCAAGTTGTCTTACCTGTGTGCTTCTCGGGATGCCTTCATTCCTAAGAAATTGTCCATATTGTAGGAAAATAGAATAGTATCTTATCCGAAGGCCAGTTAGTTTGTTACAATTGGTACCCAGTTTCCTCGTCCAGAAATGTGCTGACCTTCACTGGATAAGGTCAGCAATTTCCGGTTTGTAGATTCTGTCCGGGATATTGTTGAGACTTTCCTCTGCACCTTTCCCACCTCCAATTCCTCCTGACAATCTTCTCTTTGTTGCTCTAATGATTGACACTCTACATCTACATAAGATGAAAATCTTCTATTTTACTCCTAGAGAGAAGCTAAGTAGCTGATGGCATCTATGCTATGTTAATATTACTAACAGTTTTTGTATCAGGTGACTTTGTAGGGGAGAAAACTTTTTTTAATTTTTTGTTTCTGCTAGAGCATTGTCCATTGTTGAGAAATTGAATAGATTTTCCAATTTCTGAAAAAGTTGAATAAAAATGAAATGGATTTACGGAAGAGAATAATTTTTCAATTTCCTGAAAAGAACATGAATATTACTTCTAGCTATTCATATATTGCCCTTTTAATGCCTCTGGCAGATCTTTATTAGTTATTGGCTATGCATATTACTTCTGGCTTAATACTCTTCTGGTGTTGGATTTGCTTACGTCAGAGGCCTCTTGCATTCTTACATTTGAATTTGTGTATAGCTGGACTTTGAAGCTGTTAATTGGGGCTTTATGTGAAAGAGAGGAAGCTGAAATAGTTATCCACTGCTTCCTGGTGACATTGCTTGGATGGTTGCTAATTGCACTTCTTTGTCCTGTATGTGAAATGATCTCTTCTTGTAGGTTTAATGAAGAAACAATGTAGAATTGATCTTCTGCTACATCCGAAAATTGTGGGTAGCATGTGTTGTAGTCGTAATTCATCATTCTATTTTGTTTGAGAGCTTTAGCACATCATCAAAGCCCCATGTTGGTCACGATAAAATTTCTTTTCTTATGCTTAACCAAACTAATGGAACGGAATTAAACTGAAGAATGAAAAACCATTTTGTTTAGTTCCACCAATATGATCATGGCAAATAAGATTGGGTTTTTCGCAGCATTGTTTTCAACTAGGCAGTTTGCTCATCTTTTGATTAGTGGTGATGAATCATTGATTATATGGCAGGGAATTTATGGAAAGTCATCTGCCAACATTTAGAGAAAGCAATCCACAGCTAGAAGTGATTACTGAGCTCATTCGTGGTCAGCATCCACACCTGAAGGGGTTTTACCGTGAGAATCTTCTCTTTACTATTTACCTCTATGCGAGTGTGTGTGCACTTTCATGTGTGGTGTGTTTTTTTGCCCCCCCCCCCCCATTTGTCAGTGTGTGCGAACTCTGAATTCGTTATGTGCCCTAAGTCCTCCTTGCGGTACACCATTGTAAATTCATAATAAGTAAAATATTTGGAGAACAACCTTTAGATGCCTTAAATGATGTGAAATTTCATCCTTCTATTAATATTAGTAGATCTACACAAGAATAAATGATAAATGGAACACTATGTAAAATTGAGTGTCTAGAGGGTAGCCCTATAATGCTATCTTATATTAAATGATGTGGAATGCTCAGCCCAAACAGTGTACCCCAGGCTTCAGTTTTTTGTTTGGTTAGGGCTCTGATGTATTGTTTTGCTCCATGATTGTGCCTGCTAGAAATCATCTCCGATCCACTTTAGACAAGGAAGGTTTGGTTTGTATTTACGTGCACACTATTGTCAGTTCTGAGCCTCATTAAGTGGTGAGGCGTTTTGTTTCAATATTGTTGGAGACATCATCTAGTCATCCATTATAGTTTCAAGTTAATGAAAGGCACATGATTGGATATGCCCACAATTAAAGGACAAAAATGGGTTTTTAATTTTCTTAATTTTTTATTTTTTTTGGATGGGGGCGCTCGATATAGGACAGATTTCTCTGATAGATTGTTGAAATTGGATTATTGTGCACATATAGTTTGAACTATTTAAGGGATACTAGGTATAAAAAATTTGGATATATCCAGGGAAATAATATAAGAACTGTTCTGGAAGCAGAATTATGCATTTTTCTTGAAAAAAAGATAGATAGGGAAATAAAGAGCTGATAGAAAACTTTAGCATGCATTTTGTCCTAAAAAGGATAAATATGGGGAAGGAGGAGCCCACAGAAAACTTTAGTTATCTTTGGGTTCTATTTATCCGTGGAATGGAAAAGTATCTTAAGGCTTGAGTCACAGTTCATAATTTTTTGTGAATAAAGGTTCAGATGAGCCTCTCCAGCTACTATGTGGAAGGAGACGGTTCAGTTGCAAGATGAGCTTTTAACTGTTAAACGATCATCTGCTTCTCGAGTTGAGTTCATGATTTTATATTCTGTGCCTTGGAGATTTTCTTACCAAATCTTTTCCCCTACACCTGCAGTATTTCTGCTTAATTGTCAAATTTGAAGCATTTCTATCTCATTATCTTTACCCCTTCATGTGTCGCCATCGTACGGGCGTTAATGGGTCATGGAGCAATGAATACTTATCCAATGATCATTCGACTGTTTAATCTCTCTCTCAAATTTCATTATTCTGCTCGAGTATTTAGGGAACAAGAATGAGCGAGTAATCTGTGTGAAAAACATGACCCCGGAAGACATAAACTTGCACGCGACCAGATTAAGAAATGCCCTGGGAAGGAAGGTGGTGAAGTTGAAGACACGTCATGTAAGTAAAAACCCGAGTGTACAAGGTACATGGACAACTGACTTTAAATTCTGAGAAAGATGAGACGTAAGAGTAGCACAGTCGGTGCTTGATTCTACAAATATGTGTTTGATGTGGGTTCACGTCTTAATTTTAAACCATAAAGAACATCGTGAGACAGTTTTCTGTGTGTCGGGTTAGTTGTTTCGCTTGAACCTTGAGCTACGATTTGGGGATTTTGATTGAACCGTCAGAGGTAGGACAGAAACCTAGAAAATGTATGACGATGCTATTCGTTACCAAATGATTATGAATTGGATGGTCGTATTTGATTGTACATTGGAATTTTTGTGGGGTTTGAATTATCACAGCTTTTCTTTCATGGCTGTTGGCAGCCATTGACCTTGTTGAATATAGAGCATGAGCAAGTGGAGTCAAGTAATCCAACTTTTTGTTGGAACCAGTACAAGTTAAGCTTCCTAAGTCAGTCAAGAATGAATATCTAGTCGGACAAAAAAGTCCAACCATTGATAGAACTCATGAGTTGATGAAATAACAATCACAATAATAATAATAATAATAATAATAATAATAATAATAATAATAATAATAATAATAATAATAATTAGTCATATTTGAATATACTTTCTAAAAATTTTATATTTTTTTTGTAAAAAATGCTTTTAATTTTTCACACATTTTTAAGAACAATTGAATACACCTTGTCAAACACATTTCTCTGATACTGCAGCACCATTGCGCTGGTTTTCGTTCCATCAACAGGTCCTACACCACCTACAACATCGAATTATCATGGGAGCCGACACTATTGTAGCCCCATGACGACATCCAAACCGACAACCCACAACAGTCATCGATGCCATTTCTGCATCACTGCCACATCCATCGAGTCACCAGTAGACCTTCAAGCACTTGTCTTGGTACCCATGCCACGACATCAGCTAGTGTCCCTAACCCTTCAGCACCTCGACTCACAGACCACAACACTTAGCAGGGCCCTCCGGCATGTAACACACCAAAGAATCTTAGCACTCGAACCAACAATGTCCTTAAATAAAATCAAGTTCTCATTCTCACGTTTCCAGTTGATGCAAGAAGGGGTAATCTCAGAAACAAACATTCTTCGGAAGTTAAAGCCACTAGAAAATTCAAAACCGTACAGCAGTGGGTCCAGAATAGGATAGCTTGCCCCTCTGAATATTTGCTCTCCACAACCATAATACAAATTTAAGCATGCTAGCTCTACATTCACCACTTCTAACAATTGTGCGCACAAATACTATGCAATGACCATCACACGGGCGAATCAGCAACTCTGCTCTGCCCGTTCTATGTGCTTTCAGGAGCCACAGTTCCAGCAGCAGGCTTCCTAGTTAGATATCGAATAACAGCATCTTCAACCCTGTTATAAGCATATGGAAGAAAATTCAGTACCGAAAGCAACAGCTTGGAACACAAAACTATTGCTCCATTTTTTATTATGCAACAGCAGGCTTTAGAAACAAAACAAGGTCAGCCACACTTCCATTACTGGCAACAATATGAATATCGGTTAATCATATGCTGGAATTCATGAAAGTGCTACTGGAATGCAGAAGTACCAGTGTTGCTGTGTAAAGAGGACCAGACAGTTTGAATTCAAGCCTTAAGAATATCTTATATTCTTTAAGATGATGTAATAATTTACTCGATCCAACTGAATTTCTAGTTTCAGGAGTATTTTTCTTGGATAATTCCCAGCAACGGTATCTGATTCAGTGCACATCTATTATCAGTTACGGGTTCAAAAATTTTTGCAATTGCTTCTCTCAATTATGTTCTAACTCATTATCAGCTTATATAACAGTCACAACAAACATGTGGAAACAACGACGGATATTTGAGAAAAAAATTGCAAATGAAATCACAACAAAGAGTGGGAAACAATTTTGCGACTATACCATGGTTGGTTGAAGAAATCTGATGGGCGTTCTCTTTCAGCATTATGACAAGGTTCTCCAGATACAAGCTTCAGATCCCTACTTTGGGATTCTATCAAAGTATTGATGAATTCCACCGGCGACTGACTAAAACCAAGGAAGAATGCTCGCCTTTTATGATGCTCATGAATTTTCCTTATAGCAGCACAAATTGCTTCATCACAGGCATCCATTTCTTTGTTTTTCTCAGTATTTGCCAATAGCATGCTCAATTCCCTTTGTATTGGAAATGGTATATCAACTAACACATCATAGCATGCATCTCCAGCAGGACTGCTCCCTGAAAGCTTGATGTTGTGCTCCAACTGTATTGGCTGCGGAGGAGACAAATGGGGCGAAATCTTCTGTGAAACCATAGTGAATTTCATCATTTCTACACCAAATACTTTCCAGAGTGGTGGATCACAATTGAAATAGGATGGGTCATTTTGGTTCTGCAACTTTCTAGCCTTCACATAGTGCCAGATAGCAGCAATGATTCTTGGGCGTGTATCCACTTCTATGCCAAGAACTTCCATCAAGGCTGCTGAAAGCTTAAATTTCTCAGGCACGTAGTTCATTTCTAATCGAATAGTTGCAGTAAATTCTTTGTCCCCTTTTCTTTTGACCTCAAAACCTTCGTGATGTGCAGAAGTTCGAGAATTATCCCATACTATTAAATGATTATCAGGATATAACATCTTCTCCAAGGTAATGGTAACCCTCTTAAAGAAGGTCGAGAACTTTGGGAACATAAGGTTTGGTTTCATGACTGCAGCTAGCTCTGGATCTCCCCCCTCTTCCATGATCCTCCCTATTATTTTAAGAGTCCAAGTTGGGGGCTCTGCATTCAACTTCTTCAGGGTCGTTTTAGTCTGATTAGCAAAAGTATTGAAGATATAAATCCGGAGGGTCTTCTGAACACAAGGAGGATTTCTCAGAGCCTCCTGAATATCAATCTTCTTTCTAGTCAAAGCAGCATCAACACGAGATTCAAACTCAAGAAGCTGTGTGTACAGAGCAGACTCGGGCAATAATGAAGCCACTCTATAATGTAGCTGCTTCTCAGGAAGCTTCTGCTTCTTCCTCTGAGCAGCAGGTGTAAGTTCCATGACACTTTTCAGTGGGGATATGATGTTCGTTGCTGGAGGCCCTGGAGGTCGCAGAGGGGGTTTCTGTGGAAGCTTTTTAGCATTGACATTACCGGCTGTTGATATCGGAGGTGAAGGTGAACCCAAGCTCCCAACTCCAAGATTCTGGGACTGATTAAGTAATAAACCCTGAGCCTGAAGAACATGAACAGCCTTCGACTGGGCTTGTGCAATGGCCTGGGTTTGAGCTTGGGTAAGATGAAACTGACCCTGATAGCTAACCCCAATCTGAGGATGACCTTGAGGCTGCGATGGTGTACTGAAATTCGAAGACAAATTGGGGTTTATCATTCCATTATTTCCAATTGATGAGGAAGCCTTGATATTCTTCGGTTGGTGGTTGTTATTCACAGACATTTCCACCAAAAGAATGCTACCCAATACTCTCAAACAACAAACCCTAACAAACCACAGTACATCATACTCCTACAAGTCCAGTATCAATCCTTAATCATACGCTTAGCTTTAATTTGTAATTTCTCATTGAATCTGTCCACGAAATTAGAACTTAATACCGAAAGCCAGCAGCTTATTTTCTGGGTATCTACAATATAAGCAACTTGAAATCTTGTTCCTGCAATGTGCTCTATCACATTATGAGCATCGTTCAGCCCTTCCCATCACTCCTCCGCTGCTGATATCAGCTCCAGGGCTCCACTATGCCGATTTGGCCCCTGCTGACGTTCCCCCCTCTTTACTCCCCGTATTTATGCAAGTCCAACAAAATCCGCATGTAAGCCATGGCATAGGGCTTTATCCATCTCGAACTCTAGCCAAGCGACGCCAGAAAGCTACGGCATTCACACCGATCGTTCTACGCCATTGATCTATCTAGATGAACCCTTCAGCTTCGGTATCAATCAACATCTTCTGTTGCATTTGGTACATAATAGAAAAAAAAAGGAGCGGGGGGGGCGGGGGGGGGAAGAAACATCCAATCACAAATGTATGGCAAGCCACCATCAGAAGGCATTTTCAAAATAAAGCAATCTAAAAAGATAACTTACTTGGTAAGTGGGGGATGGGCACTCAGAATTAGGGCTAGATTAGTATTTGATTAGGCGTCAATAGGATTCAAAACTTGCAAATCAAAGCTTGGATAGACGAAGGCGTCCATGAATTGGGACTCCTTTTAGACTGCTGGCATGCTAATAGATCTCCCCCTCGAAGGAGCTAAAAGTAGCCTCAGTCGAAGAACACCTGACTTGCTTCGAGAACGAGAGCGAGTGCAGTGAAGCTCGAAACCACCGAAGCCTCAAATATTAATAATCAGGCAATTTTATAGGAAATATTATTAAACCAATTTTATCTTTTAAATC
>JAODPA010028585.1:0-12604 GCA_025585075.1 Nepenthes mirabilis
CTTAAAAAAAAAAAAAGGGTCGTTCATAACGTTTCAGAAGGAAATAAAACCTCCCAAATAAATGCTTAGCGCCACCGCCGGCTATGGATTCTACGTCGCCGGTGTAATAAATTCACCGTATAATTAGCGGGAACGGTGATTGATCTGCTCTCTCCATCTCTTCCATATTCTAGCTTCGATCTTGGAGCATTACTCTCTCTTTGATTTTGATGCACTAGCAAAGAACTGTGGTACTTACCCCCGTCCCAAATAAAATACCGAACTGCGGTGATTTATCTACCTTGCCTTGTTTTATTCGTGGTTCTGATTCTGATATGCTCAGCAGAAGAATTCTGTTTTGACGTCAGTATTTTTATTTTGATTGATATTTTTATCTTTGTAATAAAAGAGGATAAAAATTCTTTCCCAACTTGTGCGCCAATTGTGATGTTATAATCGACTAGGTTGGATGATTTCTAGAAATTATACAATTTGATAATTCTATTTGTTTGGCCGTCACATGGAATCTTTGGAAACTCTGAATTATAATTTTACATCGCCTTTTGATCTCTTTCCACGAGCTGTTTGGGCGGGGTACCTCGTATTGGAATTTCCAATAACCTGGCTTGTTCAAGTTATTCTTGTCATTAATTTCAATAAAATTATTGCCTAGATTGATAGAAAGTAGAAACTCGAAATGCAATGCAGAAAAACGATTCATAATTTGGAGGAAACCGTGACATGTTAGTACGTAGCTAATATCCGTGTTAATTTTCACCCTGTATTTTGCTGATCAGCAATATCTTTCGGTGTGGGGTAGTTCAAGTGGCTGAGTGCCAACTATTTCAGATGACAGACCAAAGTTTGATTCTCCTAGAGGGGTGCGTCTGTGTGTGTTTTGCCAGTAAAAAAATAGTTGACATATCAGATTATATTACATTAAGTAATAAGGTTTATGTGAAATGGGTGAATGGAATCTGGGGATTCTTGGTTTGCTATTGCTATTGGTTTGTAAGGGTACTTGAAGACAGTGTTGGTGTTCTAGTGCATCTTTGGTTCTGAATTGATTTGTTATGAATGTAAATTTTGGTCTTATTAGTTGCACCAATGACATAACAATGGACGTTTGATGGCGATATGTGTTGGTTAAGAGTTGAATAACTTTACCAAACAAATTTCTCTACCAGCAATCAAGTCAGGTAGCCTTAGTTGAATTCATGCATTTTAAAATTCATCTCATTTTTGCCGTCTCTCCATCATTGCATTTCTGAATTAGGACATTTATCATGCTTGCTTTACAGGAAATGCTGCATCTTGCAGGAAGATTGTATTTTGCACCTGGTTACAACTGTTCCTCTGGAACAAAGTTATGCTTGCTACATTGATAACTTCAGCTCAGTTCACAGAGGTGCAGCGTCCACGGAGTACTCATCATGGCTTTTACAAATAGAAGCCTTTTGTGGGTTTCCTTTTTTGTTCATAACAACGAATTCGATGGATTGTTTAGTGACACAGGTACTACTTGAAGGCTGATTATGCAGTTATCTCCGTCCATTGTTGTGACTATCTTTTGTTCTTATGTCCCTTCCAAAATTCACCTTATGAGGTTATATCTGCATTGGAAATGTCCTTTGCAGTTTTTTTCCGCTTCTTTTTCTGTTTACATTGAAGTTTCTATAATGGTGTTAATTTAGAGAAAACTGCCAACCATATTATAGAACTCTTTGAGATGATCCTTTGCTTGGATGTTTTGAGTCCAATAATGAGGGTAAAAGTCGAGGTTGGTTGATCTTATCGACGTCGTTTTGTAGATCCTGTCTGCTAGACAAAGAAGGAAAAGTGCATCTTGAAGTCAACAAAGAATCTTTATTGTGGGAAAATATCAGACAGTGGTCCAAAATAACGAATTAGAGCACATGGAATGATCTTCTTTTGTTGGGAAAAAAGTAAGGTAGGACTGAATGAAAATTGGTAATGCTTTAGCTGGGAATGCCTTTTGATATCAATCTTGTTACATGGTAAACTAGAGTTGCTAGGTGGTTGGCTGTCCACTTGCTCAGGGCTTTAGTTCAGTGACCCTAGCTTCAATTTCTCCCCCCCATTGCACCATCAAAGAATGTTAATCTTGTTACCTACCCCTCATTCTTATGCCTCACACTTTAGCTGAGCAGTGCGCCTATTAGGGTGACGAGTGGCGACTTTTGATTTGAAAACTATAAAGATGTTCAAATTATATTAATTAGTAGTTTTGTAAAGCTGAAGGAATATATCGGTCTAGATGTGCATTTTTAGGGCCAACCTCCTAGATTGTGTGCTCTTTTCCCCTCTGTTGATATGTAGCTTTTTTCATTAGTTTGCAAACTCATTTGAGATTTGTAAAAGAATGATACATGGTACAGTACCTTTGTATAACAATTTATTCACTTGCAATTCTATTGCAAACTTCATTTACTGATGCTTTTGTTGATTGAAATTGTGTGATTAGAGTTCTGAACTAAACTTATGAGAGCCATTTTATCTCATGCTTTGTTCAACCTTAGCTACCATTATGTTTGTGGAATTGATATTCTATTATTATTATTAGAGGCCACGGACTGTTGATTTTATATTACTTGCAAAATGATGTGTGTTGATGATAAATTGATGAATATATTTTGAGGTGTCGTCGTTACCTAGGGCGGATGTACTTTATTTTATAATGGCTTATTTCTTATTTGTGATATTTTCAAACAAGCTCATTTGCTCCCTATTAAATATACGGGTCTCCCCTTCTACGTGAGACAATGCAGTTCACTAAGTGGTTAATCTGCTCTCAAATTGAATTGAGTGCTGATCAACCTTTTTATTTATGGTTGCCATATATCTTTACCAGTTGTATGATTTACGTTGGATCTTCAAATTACCTGGTTTTGAATCAGTCTGCAATTTTTCCCCATTTCGGTCTATGTCAACATTGATCAAGAAGATATAGGCATCATAATCTTTCCATTGAATAATCTCTCCCTTCTTTTAGGTATGTGTTAACAATAGGTTTCATCAACAGGTTTTGTGATGTGATTATGGTATTCAGATATCTGTACTAGCAATTAAATTCTGTCCATTAGCAACTTTAAAAATTTGTAAATCTAAGAAGAAATAGATAGGTTTTAATTATTTCGATTATAAGCACTTGAGGTTTCGACAAGAAATAAATCATAATTTTATGATAATTAACCTTTATAATCCAATCCATAAAGTGTCTTTTTTAGAAGTTTTTAATACCCCGGACCCCTATTTGGATCATTTTGATATTAGTTGTGATTTTTGGGTTAATTGGATGTGCTTTGAAGTAATTATATTGTGAAATTTTGGAGTAGTGCGGTGTCTGATGCATACCTGAGGCGCACCTGAGGTGCTGATTTCAAAAGGTCAGCGCCCGAGGCATGCCCGAGGCGTGTTTGAGCGCTGATTCCAGAAGGTCAGTGCCCGAGCCACGCCTAAGGTACGTTCGAGAGCCGATTGGGTATTAAAGGCACACTCAGGTTGGACTTCATCATTTCCTGCGAGGAGGAAAGAATGGAGAAAGAGAGAGAACGGGGGATGAAGAGAGAGAAGGTGCCGTTTGGGTTTTTCAAAGTATCCTTTCATCAGATCTATTTGATATAAGGTTGAGGAAACTATTCTTTAGCCCTATCATTTGTCTAATTTTGTATCTGATAATATTTTGTTTCGATTTGGAGGTTTTAAGTTCGTGTGTAACTTTTAATTTGCTCGTTTGTTCTCCATGTGCATGTATAGCAGTTTTACTGGTTGTCTGAGGGATTTGTTCTATTTATGTTATTATTTGATAGTTTTGTGATTTTCTAACAAAATGGGTAAAAATCGGACATTGTGTATTTTTATATCTGTATATTTATATGAAAATGAGTATAAAATCTTACATGGGCCATGTATTTTCACATGCATATGCAAGGGTTGTGGTCACTGCCTTTGGATTTATTATTGGATATTTTGGCCAACTCCCGACGATGAGATATTTGTTATTGGAAATCATTTTCTGCCAGCAAAAAAGGCTTGGATGTAATGACCCGCCCCCTTTGGTTATTTAATTGGAATTTATAATATATTCGAACGTTTTAATATATCTAACAAATTTGAGAATTGTATCCTAAATAGCGAGTGGCAAAATATAGTGAGTAACATTACCTATAAGAGACAGAGTACATAGGTGGCTAAACATATTGGCCTAAAATACATTTGATTTGGCCTAATGTTACC
This sequence comes from Nepenthes mirabilis, assembly GCA_025585075.1. Lineage (NCBI taxonomy): Eukaryota > Viridiplantae > Streptophyta > Magnoliopsida > Caryophyllales > Nepenthaceae > Nepenthes > Nepenthes mirabilis. The sequence continues at coordinate 4,237 of JAODPA010028585.1, forward strand.
GGAAGTATATGTAATCATTCATCAAATTAGTCTTTAAATAATCGGAATTTAAATTTTGTGCATGATTTGCATTTTTGTATGGATTTATATTCAGACTGTGATTTGGATTTTGATTTGAGATTCGCCGATTTTACTCATAGATGGATTTTGGTATGTCTTGTATATTTGATTTTGATTATATATTTTGATCCAGATTTTGAATTATCTGCTTACGGTACTATTTTGGCTTCTGCACACGCGATTAGATCATTTGCCTATTGGATTTTGTCCCACATCATGATTTAATCAGGCATTGGATTAGATTTCTGATTTGATATCCGAATCACTTTTGATATATATATATATACGTCTCGAGATGATTGTTTTCTGATTAGATATTTGTTTTGGATTTGATAGATGATTTGAGTACGATATTACCATTGGTTTTGATATTGGATTTTGTCTTAAATTTGATGACTGGATTTTGACATCAGCGATTTGGATTTATTTCTGTCATCTGATTTGACATTTGTTCTTGGATCCTCCCTTTAATTTATTGGACACGTTTATTTTTATATATGATATTTGTTGAGTTTTATGCTCATATTTTTTATTTTATCCCTTCAGAATAGAGGGTTTGAATATCTTTGCAGGAGCTAGACGAGATATGGTGCGGCACCATATGTTTTGGTATGTATCGCATCTGTTTAGATGTATGATATCAGCAGTATTTCGGTTCTTTTAGATTGGATTTATTTTGGGTTGTATTTCAGATATTGGAGTCGGCCAAGTGTAGGCCTTTGATTAGCATATTAAGAATTTATGGATTTATTATATTATGTGGATGAGTTGTTGTTATTATTTAGTTATCTCCCTTATAACTATTTTGAATAGGTCATGTTTGTGTTATCCAGACAGTAATCTGATGAGGTCCTGTGATGGGTTTTTTTTTGGGTCTGTCTATTATTGTTATTTGGATAAGGGAGATTTTTTGTCTGTCCTTTATGTCACACCCAAGTTGAGATTTATCTGTTCGTTAATTAAAAATTATTTATTTATTGAATTGATCTGTTTTGTTCCGATTCGTGACATAGCTAGTGGGATGAAACAATCTTTGAGAGGAAAATGGACTGTTTGATGTTCCTATACTTGTCCATTGCACATGTTCGTACTTCATATTGGTCTAATATACCCGCAAGTAATACTTTCCTGTTGAATTTTTTCCCTTTCGTTTTCATGATTTGTTCAAAATGCAATATAGATCGTGACCTCCGTGAGGAGTCTTAGCCCTATGTTCTATCTTGCTGCTGCTGTGTCTGACGTCTATGTCCCATGCAAGAGCATGAGTGAATGATTCTTTATAGCAATATTTGGAAGTGAAATTGGACAATCTTTTTGCAAAACCTGCCAGTGAGGAATTTTGTTCAATAACATTATATGGCCTCATGAACCAAATGAAACCAACAAATTCTGATTTCTGTTTTGCTGCTTTTGCCAACTTCTAATTGTTCAATGATCTGGTTTTGCTGCTTTTTGTCAATTCAAGCCAAAGCATCTGGAAAAAAGCCTTTCGCATGAAGCTCATTAAGTTAGAACTCAATAAAAACAACATTATGCATCCCTTCATAGAATCAGAAGGCTAGAGACAGTATTCTAGATTCTCAAACTTGTGTTGCTTCATCGAACTCTCTTTTGCTTATAGAGGCCATATTCATGCAGGCAGAGCATAAGATTTAGTAGGCCCTCTGGATATGTACCTTGCTCAAGTTCCAGATATGCTACCTGTGCGATTAGGGACTTGGCTCCTGTGGCCTTCTGCTTATCATTCAAAATTATTTTCTTGCTGCATCTTTACTCTGTATTCATGGTTTTTCTATTCATGAAAGGAACAACTGCAGAGCAAGAGTGAAAAATATGGAGAAGGGTGGGACTATGGATATTTTGGCTATACTATCAGAGCTCAGTGAAGGTGCAAAAATATTGCCTTTCACCGAAAAAGGACTAAGTTTTTCTTTTCTTGGTTAAATAAGACTACTAGCAAAATTACAACTTTGATCTTTCTATCTTTCAATTTTTTGGTATGTTCTGATGACTTGGGCTGGGACCATACTTCAATGGAGTAAGGAACAGCATGGTGACCCTTTCAGCACAAAAGGATGTAGCCTCAGAGCACATTTGCTCGCAAGGATTTGGACAACTGACCTTAGTATGATTTAATGTTGCAAACAATTTTTGGCTTCTCAAGAAGCTAAAATAAGGTTTTAAGTGTTATTTGATAAAGTTATAATCTATGGTCTTTTAATTAGGATTCCAATACAAAAATGTTGAGCTTCTGCTAATTAAAACACCCTTTATCCCTTTGCTTTCACGACCTTCATTTGCGGCAATGTTGAAACTGACATGAAAGGAAGAGTTTTCTGGTGCTCCTTCCTCGTAACATAGTAATGAATACATTGACTAGTTCTGCTACTCATGGGAGAGAGCTTATACTTCCTCTTATTCCATGCTACAAAAATCCTACCATGATATGCAGTGTCGTAATTATTCAAATAACCCCATCCTTTGCAAGTTGCAACATTTGTTGAAAACCTTCATGAAATTAGTGGTTTACACTTTTCTCCAAGTGCCCAAATATTTCAACTTTATCAGCTTCAAGGAAATGCACTTAAGATTCTTGTAGGCTTATTTAATCCTCTGATATCAAACTAGCAACTTTCATCCTAAATTATTTGAATTTGGGGAAGTAGAATGTTTCCATGAACTCCGTGCTGGATTGGATCACCATTCCCTTCAAGCTAACTACTACCATGCTAATCCTCGAGATCATATACAAATGTAGGCTTAATAGTTTCAGAAGCTATATTGGCTTTCTGAACATCTGTTACATATGTCACATTTGCCTTCTTTCACCCTGAGCATGTGACTCTTCTTAACCTCTTTCGGCTTCCAAACCAGATTAGTGATATGTTTAACGCGACAATTGTCCCCGTGATCTCAATTTCCGGCATCCCTCACATTACTTTGGCCTCCGTTCATACATTATGATTGAGCTCCTTGCAATTTTGACCCCCATATATAACCATGTCTAGATGCACTTTTCCACTTTTACATCTCAGAACTCAGCATTTGAGACTCTCTCCAGCTAAGCAGTTTACCAATTTGTACACAATGGATTTAGAAAAATACTACTCTCATTACAACTTTACTAAAATTCTATAAAAATATGATGTGGCACGTGATGAGTGGTTTTTTTTATTTTCTTTCCCTGTCAAAACTAAATGCCACATCATCTTTTCCGGAATTATTATAGGTATAGTGTTGCTCATGGATTTATATATCCAAATAGCTGAGGCACATTTATCTATAGCGAATGGGATTTGCCACCTTATTGAGTGCCTGTGCAGTCCAAAGATGTAAGGAAATCAAGGAAGTTCATCTCATTGGCACTTCTTTCCTGAAACAGAAATCCTCAGACCATTGTTGAACCACCATATGCACTGGAACTCCTCTAGGTTGCAATGCAAAAGCCTTGATCATGCTTACATAGTTCAGGCCCCAAGGAAAATGTACCCCAAGTTAGGTTCCACCCATTTCACCATATATTGAAAGGGGAATTTCTTTCCGAGGGCATAGAAGATTAAGAGTTTTTTCCATAACCTTGTGCTTTGGTGTAAACATAGAGGTCCATTCCTACGCCCTTAAGATTCTGCAATGTCAACTTCTGCAGTGCCTTGATTTACTATTTCTGTACATGACCTTGCAATTTGTCTATTTAACTCCATTTTCCCAAGGATCAAATCGAGCTTGATTACCTCTGTATTGCTTTGTTTTGGTAGGGTTCAACTCCCTCCAACCCTCTTTCATCAATCGATTAGACTAAAATCCATTATTTTGGTAGGGTATAGCTTTGAGCTGCTGGTGAAGTCTTCATAGATTCCATTCCTACTTAATCAACCACAGTAGGCTTAGATTGCAGACTCTTTGTTCTCATAACACTAAACATTCTAATTGACTTCCATCCCTGGATTGTTTCACTCCATCCACATATTCATTGTGCAGCTAATTGGGTTAGACGTATTACAAACTGGTTTCATTGGTTTATTTATTGGGAGAATTACATAATAAAATCAGCTAGCTATGAGGAGCTGAGAGGTTTATCCTGACCCATCTATTTCTTTGTTGCTTAGAGGGTAGTTACTGACATAAAAGTATAAAAAAATCCTTCAGAACCCCCCCATTTTGTTTTACGATTTTGGGGCTTGTGTACTCTATTTTGTTTGTCACGTTTATTTGCTGCTATACTATCATGGAATTTTTACTGCTATTCCTGTTTGTGTTGTGACAATTGTTTCTTTTTCTATGCCATGCATTTTGGTGCAAAATCTCTTGATGCTTTGCACTCTATCAGTATTGGGGAACATGGCATGGGTAGATCCAAATGTTCAGAAAGAAAGGTTAGGCCTTTCCATGTCTAGTGTCCCCCGTTTGCCGTCATTTTCATTTTATGTCCCCTTTTGTTTTTCTCTTGACTTTTGAGTGATTGAGCCAACATTTTGACCCTGTGATATCTATTCCATAGGTAGTTGAAATTCAGGGCTTACCCACCTCGGATGATCGTATGTTCTTGGAGTCGTGTAGCCGACTGTCTACTTGTGTGATTATGAGGAATAACTTTAAATGCTTTTTATTCTTGCAAGAAAGAAAAGATTTACAAATAAACTGCAGTTAACTGTTGCTAAGTGAACTATATCAATTACTCCAACATTCGCTTAACTTGTCTCAACGGGTTATCCATTTCACTGTATTATAACTTACGTGTTTTATGATTTTCTTTGGATGTGCATCATAAAACTTGTTAGATTTTGTCTTTTCACTGATTTACTTTTGCAGCTTGCAGAGGATATATAATGCTCTGGGTATCATGGTGGCATCATGCTCATGTGCATCAGCAGTGGCTCCACCAGCACGGTCTATTGTAATCAGGTCCTATGCCATGGAGGTAACATTCTACTCAATTATAACCTAATGTGACAATCAATCAGTGCACTTTACTGAAAGTTGATGTAACAATATACAGAACTTCAATCATGGAGAGACAATGGCACTTGTCAAAATGCCTTAGATACCGAGTCGAGAAATTCCTTTGGGATCATAACTCAATATACAGAGCACCCTTGGATGAATAAGCAGTGGAATATGCATGATTGGAAGATTCATTAATTCCAACTTGCCCAGCTACCATGAAGTGTTCCTTGGATGCTCTCTCATACTATTTGCTTCTTTTCTAGGTTCCTAGCTGATTTCTGTCTACTTGTCTGCAGAGTATTCTCTTCCCTTCTATCTTGAGAAACTCCATTGTTCATTCTGTGTGGTCTCTTGTGCCAAGTAGATATGATAAATGGTCACTTGAGGTGTATTCAAAATACACAATTGTTTCAACCTCTGATAGATCCCATTATGCTATTGCTAACAGATGAATTCATCCAACCTGTGTTCTAATGTCTGCTCTATCCTGGAACTTTCTGTTTTAATTTCTATTCATCTCTCTGGATGACAGAGAATGTTTTCCACGCCTATGTAATCTTTCATGTGCTTGTATCATCTTTCTCAGCACTATGATAGTATGCAATTTTATTTCCTTTTTCTAATCGGATAGTTTTTTATTTGATTCAGGGGCTTAAAACAGAACCCCCTTCCTGCCCCTGCTCCCCAAATATCAAAGATAGAAATCAGTGGTTACACTTGATAGGATATGAACAGAGTGGAGTAAAAGCATCCATTTGGCTGACCCTACCTAAAGTGAAAAAATTTGTTTTTGGCTTGGTTTAATGGTTAAGACTTTGTATTTTCAATGGATAGACTGTGCTTCCCTCGAAGATCAGGCTCGCCAGATAAATTGAACAAAAAGAAATTCCATCGTATCAAATGAAATAGTCAGCCCAGCTTCTAGAGCAAGGACGCCAAAGATTGGCAATGACTCTCATGGCATTCAAGGAAGGTTTCTTAGCAATTGGTGTAAGTGCCATTTTAATTGTATTTACTCTAGTGTCATGTCTGGATACTTATTTCAACTTTTTTTTTCTTGCAGGCGACATTTTCACTTCTGGTGAAATCCATTAATTACACCAAAGGCTTGTCTGAAAGAGCCGCTAAATCAAGTGAGGATACTCTTAGGCCTGGTGTTTTTTATGTCATTTAATGGTTGCGAGGTGAAGGGAAGTTCCCGGTGATGACGTTGAGTGGCAATCACGATTCAACTGCTGGGATAGTTCTGAATGTTGGGGGAAATAGTGAAGCACACTTGGGCTGAAACAGGTATAGTGGCAATTTTAGATTATCTGGTCTTCTGATCACAATTATTTTGTCATGTTCCTCTTTTGACATGAAATCTACTAGACAAGTTTTTTATATTGTGATTTTTCTGTCTATCAACTACTAGATTCATTTCTTAATGGGCATGAAGAAGTAGGCAATTTCATACTGGGGATCATTTCAACTCTAGCAGCAACTTATGCATGCGAACATTTGGGTTGTCGTCGATGCTTCACTTTTTCTAGATTTCCTTATCAAGCAAAATGCATGAGATGCTTAAGATGCTCTACTTAGGTAACGAAAGTTTGTTATGCATTACTGTCTAAGCTAATAGGAAAAGAAAAGCATATAACATAATTGATTGAAAGAGGGATCCAAATATACCAGTATTAGTCCCCGAAACTCCTAGCAGATGTCTAGAAACCGAGGAACTGAAATAAGAGGTCACATTTTTTGTATGATCTCTTGTGGATAGATCTAATATGTTTGTGGAAAATTCTTTGCTGTATATATGACTTAACATTTTTCCCATTCTCCCAAAAAAAAAAAAAAAAAGATTTGAATTTGGATGCTCAATTCATCACATCATCAACTCAAATAAGAGAAATAGTGATGTTCTATTTGACCCTGAAGAAAAAATTGCTCTCAACAATAAGAAGGAAACTACATAATTTGCCGTGTCTGCTGCTTGTGTCCAATCTTTGTCCCTAATACATTACCACAACCAACAAAAATAGTAGCTTAGTTTATCAACTATTTCACTGGTATCTGCCATTATGCATTTTGCCATTTCCTTGTATCTGTAAGCTCACTGAAATAGTAGCTTCTTTTGCACCCTTGCTTGTAGGTTTAATCAAAATGCGGCCCTCACATTTTCACTTGCTCGTCTTCTTGTGATCTTGCTCACCGGTCCGCGGGTTCCTACCCCTTTGGAATGCGAGCCAGCCGGACCAGATCAAGTATATTCGACCTTATAGTATAGAACCCCGCTCTGGTTGATGATAAAACCCCAAAATGTTTTTTGGTCATTTGCATTTTTACGAAGCTTTGAAGTTCCACGTACAAATATCAGTTCCAGCCATGTAGATTTCTTGCCTGCTTTCGACATTATCCTGACTATTTGCTGCCTCCAGCATGTTCATTTTTTTGGCAAAACTCGCTTCGCCATCCACTTGTGTGGCTTCTTTACTGCCTTTTGTTGAATATGCATGTTGCTTTGCGCAAAGGCAGTACCCTTATCGTTTCTTTCGATTCAATACTTGCACTGAACAACCATAAGCAACACCAATTCTGCAGCAAAGAATCTTCAACAAGAGAAGTGATTTCTTTAAGTATGAAATAGCCTCTTTGGATTTCTGTGGGTATGATAAAGATGTGTATATCCAACTCTTGACGAAGCACACAATGCAAGAAGAACCATACATTGAGTCACCCTTTTACCTTTGTGACTGGTGATTGATTCATCAAACTGATTATTTCTACTGTCTTATTTATGGCCTATGTGACTGGTTCTGCTTCTCTCCCAGCATTACACTTCTATATGTGTGTTCCCCAATAGTTATTTGTAATTTTCATTGGAGATTTTGCAAGTCAACACAGAATCATCTGCTAGATCCTGTCTCCAGGCTTTGGTTCGCGATCTACGCTGTTGGATATTGAGGTGTCTCCCAGGTAATGAATGAAATGTGTTTGGAGACATCTTTGAATAATACGATATCTATTTATATATCTATTTTTTATATATTTGTTAGTGTGGACGGTTGGATAAGACACCATATCTTTAAGATTGCGATTTTGTTTTCCCTTCTGCAATTTAGCCTTTGTTTGTTTGTTTGTTTTTTTAATTATAATGTTTAAATTTTATTGGCAGTACAAAAAAAATCTAAAATTAAATTACTAACCTATTACTAGATGTGGTTGGTCCAGTTTGGTCCTCCCAGAGTTTTATCGGTTTGCTCAAGGTATTTGAGTATTAGGGAGGATAAGCACGGTCAAAACATTAAGCCTGATCACTTTTTTAGGCTAGGCACAGTGACAGATAAAAGTGATCAGCTTAGTTTATATTATTTTTTTTGTA
>JAODPA010028596.1:0-12604 GCA_025585075.1 Nepenthes mirabilis
TTCTGTAAAATCCGGAGTGCTCAATCCGGAGTGTTTTCTGTAAAATCCGGAGTGCTCAATCCGGAGTGTTTTCTGTAAAAATCCAGAGTGATTAAAGGGACGGAGTGCCTCATTGACGGAGTACACTTCCTTTCCGGAGTACTTAAAGGGACGGAGTTCTTTTAATATCGCAAGGGCCGGAATACTTTTTCACAGTGGACGGAGCACTAAATTCCCTAAGGGTCGGAGTACTTTTTCACAGTGGACGGAGCATTAAATTCATTAAGGCCGGAGTGCATCTTCACAGTGGACGGAGTGCTTAGTTCATTAAAGGCCGGAGTTCATTTTATTTCTACAGTAGGTCGAAGTACCATAAGGCCAAAGTTTCTTTTTACAAGAAACGAGCATATTATTTAAAGGGCCGGAGTTCATTACAGTAGACCGGACTTCTTCTTCGGACATAAGGCCAGAGTTTCTTTTCCTCAGTGGCCGGAGTGCTTAATTCGTTAAAGGCCGGAGTGCATTTTTGTTTTCTGTAAGGACGCCGAATTCATTTTTCTTGAATTTCAAAGATTGAATTTGACAGAACGTTGACAGAAAATATCTAAAATCATGCATAACATAATTTCATTTAAACATGCATTTCAGAGCGAACAGTAAAATCATGCTCATACAGAATATTAAATAATTTCATAATAACATAAATAAAGCATGCATTTTTGAAATAGGGGTGAGTATCTTGCTTGAATTCTTTTCTACCTTGCTTAAGCTTTCGGCCTCCTTCTTTACTTAGACTTTCTAGTGGTGCATTTTTGTTAGGTTCTTTGTCCCTATTTATAGCCCGTGAGAATAAGGCCATCATTTATTGTTTTTCCCTATTTTCCAAAGAAATATTAATTATCCCACCTTTCCCATGAGAAGTTGGCTTTCCAACGCGTATCGGGAACTGCAGCATTTAATGTTGCTCCTTCCCAAGGTTCTGCCAAACAGTGACCGGACTTCTTCAACAAGTCCGGATGGCATTTTACTCCTGAAATCCGGAGTGATCCGGACGCGTCGAGAATCCGGAGCGTTTTAAGCACTGGTTTTCACTTCGGAAATCCGAAGTGATTTCTTTCAGGCAAAACCGGACGCGTTTCTACTTCAAGAATCCGGAGTGCTTTTAAGAAATAATCCGGACTGAATTTTCATATGGAAATCCGGACAGCAATTTTCTTAATGAGATTTCCGGACTTCTTCACCTTTGGATTTCCGGTCAACGGGCGTTGACCGGACCTGATGATTAACGTTTCCTTATTCAAATTTTTGGGTCGTTACAGCTGCAGCCCCATGCCAGCTGATGTTGCTGATGCAGCTGCCCCTAAATATTTACTGCCAACGTTGAATGTGCCATATTTGAAGGCGGAAAGAACTAAGCTAGAAGCTGTGATGTTTGGGTGGCAATAGAAATGTTGCTGAGATTATGGATTGTAAAGTTGGTAGTGAATTGTCCAAGCTACTATGGACGCGCTCCTCTTGTCTGAGGTCTGGCTGATGGGTTCATGAACCCTTTGCACTTGGCCATTTTGCTATTTTTGCCCAAAACATTGAGGCTGTGTTATGTGAGCAAACTCAGCTCGAGATCCTTGCTGATGGTCCGAGGTGTTGTGGACATGTTTCTTCTCTCCTCGAGGTCAGTTTGAAATGTCCGAAATCCCTTACATTTGGACGAGCTGCTGTTTCTGCCCACGTTGATTTGGAATTGGCCGTGAGCATGTGGCCGGTCCAGGCTGTGGCTTTTTGCCGGGTTTTCTTTTTTGTAAATTTTATTCGGTCTCCTAATTTTTGGCTGGTTCGGATTTGGTTTTTTGCAAGGTTTCTCCTTCTGTAAAATTTCTTCGGTCTCATGATATGGTTCATGGTGGTGCTCAGGGAATGCCCTAGCGTCTATATTATACCTCTAAGTCGACAAAACACTTAGAATTAGAACATAATTTTATACTTTTCTTTTACTTTAATACATGTTTACTTACTAAAACAAAAAAAAAAGCTGTTGGCTAAAATGCTAACAGCCGTGATGGGCCTTTTGATGGAATGCAGAGTGCCGTTGATGGCCAAGGTCATTTTTGTCATGATGTATACTAGGGCGAGGTGCTTCTGGGTTTTCTCCCCTGTGTTATTTCGATGCCTTTTCTGCTGATTGAGGGCCTTATTGGTGGAGTTGTTGACCCAGTGCATTCCCAATGCTGCTAGGAGTCTTTTTGGAAGTTGTTGCTGATCTTCACTACTATGTTCTACTGGTTAGACCTGCTGCTACTGACCGAGGTACATCATGGCTGAGGTGTAACTTTGTCCGAGGTGTTGTAGAAAGTCCAAGGTCTTTAGCTGTGGCTCTGTGGTGTCTACGCCCGAGGTGTCTACAGACCGAGTTGGGTGTTGGCTTTTTAGGGTGGCTTTTACTGTGGTCGAGATTCCTTCTTTCCACTCTCCTGAGGCCGAGGTGCTACAAATGCAGTCTTCATCTCTCAATCACTGGCTACTGTTAATACGGAGGTGAAGGCTGTGTTGCTGTGATGTCTGCCTGGGAATGATGCTTTGACCGAGTTTAATGGCCTGCTGCTGTAAGTAGTGGTTTGTTTGCTGTCATGAGTTGGATGATCATATAGATGCTGATGCACAATCTACTGGTGCGTCCCTTGATAATTTTTCCAATTCTTTGGGACTTGATGCTTCTGACCATGGCTTAGTGGCTATGGTGCAGCTTATCAGTGCTTATTGAGTGTGTTTGGAGTGATTGAGCCATGAGATAAGTTACCATCTAATGCATATGGATGAAGTGTTGCATTGGCGGAGGAGGCAGCTTTGGCTGTGATGATATGTGTTGTTGTGCTACTAGTCGTGATGTTAATCCGAGGTGGATGGTGTTTTCCTTCCAATTTCATGGATTTTGCAGCTGGTGATTTGCTGCTTAAATGCTGCTGTTCGTTGTCGCTAGCTGCTGTAGGACCTGAACTTCGTTATATTATTTAGGTGTTAGTTGATGTATCAATTGCTCGGGTTTGGAGTTGCTCATAGTGAAGCGGTGATGCTGTGCGTGGTTGTCTATAATCAGGAAAGAAGACATGTTGGCAAACTACAAGTTGGCATTGCTAAAACAGATGATACCCGCCGGTGTGTTCCCTGCTGCAGCAATGCCCGGGGCTAGAAATGTTGCTGAGACTTTGGGGTGTGAAGTTGGTAGAGAATTGCCCGTGATGCAATGGGCACGCTTCTCTCGTCTGAGGTCTTGCTAAAGAGTCCGAGATCCCTCTACACATGGCCATGTTGTTGTTTTTTCTTGAGACGTTGTGGATGCATTCTATGAGCAAACTCAGTTCGAGATCCTTTGCTGATAGTCCGAGGTGTTGTGGGCACAATTCTTCTCCTCTGAGGTCAGTTTTGATATGTCTGAAATACCTACACATGGACGAGCTGCTAATTCTGGCCACGATGATTTGGAATTGGCCGTGAGCATGTGGCCGGTCAGGGCTGTGGCTTCTTTTTGCCGGGTTTTCCTTTGGTAAATTTTCTTCGATCTCCTGATATGTGGTCGGTTTTGATATGGTATTTTGTAGGGTTTTCCTTTTGTAAACTTTTTTTAGTCTCATGATATGGTTCATGGTGGTGCTTAAGGAATGCCCTAGCGTCTATATTCTACCTCTAAGTCGGCAAAACACTTGGAGTTAGAATATAGTTTTGTACTTTTCTTTTACTTTAATACATCTTTACTTACCTACAAAAAAAATAAGGATTGAACCTTGGGAATAAGGTTAATCATGGTAGTGTTCAATTGTTTGACAAGCTTTTCATGATGGAAGAAATCACGAACAGCTTTACAAACAGACTGACCAACGGTCTCCTAGCATTCCTTGAAAATCTTTGAAGAAAAACCATCAGGCCCCGGGGCCCGATAATCGCCTTTTTTTGTAGGTAAATTGAAATTAAAATAAACGAAAGTACAAAATAATATTCTAGCTCCAAGTGTTTTGCCGACTTAGAGTTATAACAACAAGTTAGGGCATTCCCCGAGTACCACCATGAACCAATTCATGAAACCGAACGAAAAAAATAAACAAATATCTAGATGAGCATTATCTAAACCGGTGACATGCAACCTGGCCTTATTACACACATAAGAAAACAGCATCAACAGATTTGTTTATCTTCAAACTTAGAGCAAATTGAATTTCCACCGATCCAAAAATATAATCAAACAGCAGAAGAAATTGCAAATGCCAGCAGCATAGTCCTCGGACTGGTTTTACACACGCCATAAAATGTGCATTGCTTCCACATCTTTCTTTTTTGGTAAGTAATTAATTGCATTAAATTAAATTAAAATGTACAAAGCCTGTGTAATTTACCAAGTGTTTTGCCGACTTGGAAAAAGACACCGAAAGAAAAAAAGGGAAACCCCTAAACACATGATAACAGTCAATAAGGACACTCCGTCCAGAACGCAGAAAATCACTCCGGCAACGCCACTCCGTCCAAGGAGACAAATAGCAATCCAGCAAAAGAAAGCACTCCGGAATATTGCACTTCAGCAAAATGAACTCCGGAGAAAAAGCACATCGGCAGAAAGTACTTCAGCAATTCCACTTCGGAAGACTTCACACCGAAAAGTTACACTCCGAAAATTTGCACTCCGGCAAAAACGAACTCCGGAAAGAAGCACTCCGGTTTAGGTACTCCGGAAATATACACTTCAGCAAACAGTACTCCGGAAAGATGCACTCCGGCAAAAAGAACTCCAGCTAATTCCAATCCGGAAAACATCACACCGAGAGAATGCATTCCGGACAATTTCACTCCAGCAAAAGAAGAACTCCGGAAAAAAGCACTCCGATTTTTTTTTTTGGGAAAAATCACTCCGGAATCCAGACTCTCCGAAAGAAAAGCCACTTCGGAATGGAGAATCACCCTGCCACTGCAGCAAAGCCACTCCGCCTCCAGAGAGCCACTCCGTCCTCTAAGGCACTCCGCCAAAGAACAAGCGCCACTCCGTCCAACATTTGGTGAAGCAACGGAGCTCCAAAAAAGAACGCAGAAAGGTCACTCCGGCCGAGAAGATCCACTCCGTCCAAAAGGAACTTTAAGCACTCCGATCAGCAAGGAACACGCTCCATTCTGTCCAAAGGAAATCTCTGAAAACAAAAAGGAAAGTACTCCGTCCAAAGTGCACCAGATAGAAGAAGACAAAAGGAAGCACGCAAGCCACTCCGTCCAATTAGGAAAGAAATCACTCCGCCTAAAGACACTACACATAAAGCCACTCCGTCCAAAAACACTCTGTCTTAGGAGGTACTCCGCCTTTTCAGACAACAAATCACTTAGGTTTACAGGGCTTATTCCTACTTCGAGATTTTTCCTTAGCCCGTACTAAGCTACCCACTGAGCTAGAGGAAGACGACTCCTCAACCTTTGAAGCACCCAGGGAGTATTTCTTTAAAATACGAGCGATAGGGCTAGGCGTGAAATTCGGATCAATAACAGGTGCAAGCTCCGTTTCCGGAGTCACACCATCAGATGGATGAATTAATAGTTCCTGGTGCTCAATATCTGCACTAGGAAGGGGGCCATCAACCACAGGGACGTCCTCAGAAGTCAAGCTTTGTAGAGTTGAAGCATGAAACTTAGTTGGATGACAAACATCACTACAAGGAGCCAACACCCAGCGGCGAGGAGCGCAGCTGGGGGCCTCTGATGACAAGATCTCAGGAGCAAACCTCACCCTCTTGAATAATTGAGCCTGATCCAGAGCCTTGAAGGGGGTCACGTCAGGGAGCCCATGTGCATCAAGCGAATCTGCATCTAAACCAACAGCATCCGGAGCACAGGCAGAATCCACAGCTGACTGGAGGGGCAATGAGATAGGACCAGCCGCATATGAGGAGGTGATACCAGGAGCAAATGGATTTCATCTCCATTTGCAGTTGTGGCTTGATCGGTTTTGGATTTCCCTTCATGACCGGTTTGAGGACTCGACTGGGATGGTCTCCCGCTGCTGAGGCCGGTTTGCAGGTCCTTGATATTGCCGATCCGGTGGGTTCTCCTGGAAGGTGCAGCAACTGCTGATGCCTTTGCAGGCGCTGTGATGGTGTGTGCTGCTGCGTGGTGTTGGTTTTTCTACTGGAGTATGCTGCTGAATTCTGCTGCCTGGGCAGTTGAATGGGCTCCTTTCCTTTACTATTTTTGGACTGCCAGCTTGTTTAGCGCTGAAGCTGGGTCCGATTGCTGCTGATTGTGTGACCACTTATGTGTAATTTTTTAGTTTAACGCTGTCCTCATAGAGGCTATTTTGGTATTATCTGTTGTACCATTTGCTCGGGGTATGCCCTAACTCTTTATGTTTTATCTCCATGTCAAAATACCTGGAGATAAAACATAATTTTTTATAATTTTTTCTCCCTATAATTCAAAATACTTACTTACCAAAAAAAAGATACCAGGAGCAGTGCGGGCGCTCTCCTGAGACAAAAGACCACACTGAAGCTCCATCGCATCTAAAATCTCAAGATCCTGGAGGATTGCAAATGAGTTGACCGACTCAAAAACATCCATAACAGTCCCCTCAGCAACTGCAGGTTTCATGACAATCCCATAGCTAATGCAAGCCACTACAGAAGGAGCCTCAACTAGAATCCTATCGATCTAAACATCCGATACAGGGAGATCGGAGGGCACATCAACTTCAGTAGTGCTAGAAGGAGTAACTCTGGATATCTCCTCAGCAGAGCAATCATCGATGGCAGAACAGCATTTCTGCTGAACCATAGCTTCTTTACCATGCTCAGGGGAGGATACAACCATTCTACCTGGGAACCCCACAACAGGAGATGCAGGTTCAGCCCCAGCAGCCTCAGGAAACGGGGCCTTAGGCAGGACTGCAGGCCTCTTCAACCTGCTTTGAAAGCTATTAACAGCCTTCTTTGAGTGATAAGCAACATCAACCTCAACCACCTTGGAGGGTGCAGCATCAAACGACAGAATCCTAATTTTTGCTGGTCGAGGATCATCCTTTTTCAACTCAGCACCCGATGCATAGTGGCAGTTTGGGGATCACACAGGATTGGCTTGCCAATCCTACTAGCAATCTAGCTTAAACCCATTGGAGTCCAGAATTCTATAGGGACATTAGTCAACGAAACCCACTCAGGGACCGACATAAGAGATTCAGGGTCCAAGCTCATGCCCAGAGACCATCTCTTAAGGAAGATAGGTGTCTTTTTAAAGGCCCAGGGACCTCTAGCCAGGCAATCCTCCAGGTGAGATACGGAGTCAAATTGAAAGAAATACAGACCATTGCCATTGACAGCAACGTGCCGCAACCCAAACCTAGCCCAAATTCTACGGGCGATGCCATTGACCGCCGAATAGTGGGGAGGTTTTCCAGGGAAGAAACCCACCAAGGTGGAGCCCCAAATTTCGGAGCATTGCTGCACAAACTCGGCAGGAGGTGCGGCTGTGTTGTCGGAGACATACTCAGAACAGGGAGGAAAATATTTAAGAGAGGCAAAGGAACGGGGTTCCTTGACCTCGGCGACTTGAGCCCATGATTTTGCAGAAACATGGACGGATACAAGTTTTAAAGACGAGCCATTTTCATGTACAGTTTTAGAGGATACCTTGGCCTCAGCAGAATTTGCAGGCGAAGGCGCCAGACCACAACAGAGAGCACCAGATTCTTCAGAAAGGTGGTGGGATGGGGAAACCGGCGTCGATGGGATACAGAACCCGGTATCCACGGTCGAAGAACCCGCCATAGGCGCAGGGCAACAGAGCTCACCGGATTCAGATAGGGTAGCAAGATGGGGGTTGGCAGGTCCATAAGAACTGCCCACGCCGGCATCCACTCCCTTCGACTTTACTAAGAAATCGGCGTCAGGACTAGACGGAGAGTGCCTCAAATCACTACACAGGGGAGGGAAATGATCAGGCAGGACGGATACCTGAGGGGGATCGGGAGGATCCCCCCGGGATTTCTGAGCCTCCAAAAATCCTTCAGGATTTCTAATGTGGGGCTGCGAAGCGGTGGGGCCTGTCACGTAAAAAAGCTTACCCAACACAGTTTGCCAACGCGGAGTTGGCGGAGTGGTAGATCGCGTTCGCGCTCTAATTATCTACCCACCTGGGTTCGATACTCCGCGTTGGTCATGGAACTGAGCCTCCAAAAATCCTTCGGGATTTCTGATGTTGGGTCGCGAAGCGGTGGGGCCTGTCACGTAAAAAAACTTACCCAACACAGTTTTCAACAACAACAACAGCTACGCAGGGGTGGTCCTGGCATTGCTTCCACATCAATCGGCCAAGAACACCACCACAGCACAGGCAATAGCATCCATGTGCATAGGGGTCTCGGGTTCAACCTTCCGGCCTCGGACGCGAGCAACACTCCCATAGCATCTCAGGCAAGTCTACACTGATAGCAGGAAACCAGTGATGGCGACACGGCACCATCAATAACTCAACCCAGCACCACAACGTGATAAACTGCTCTCCAGCATTAGCAAACCGCCAAGAGCCAATACACAGCAAAATGGAGCCTACATCCTTTCCAGCATCTGCTCCCTCAACAGAGAGCAACAATCAATAGGGTCAGTTGAGTGCTCTAAACACAGGTACCAACAGAATTTCAGCCTAGCACCACATTGGGAATCAGCAATTCAGCCGAGCTCCACATCGGGATCAACTGCTCTCTAGTACCAACAGGGCACAAAACCAGCAACATCAACCTTTAGCATGGTAGGACCAATTTCCACCCCCAGCAGAATTTCCAACAAATTTGCAGGAAGAAGTATCAAAACATCCCCTCAGCTTAAATCAGCAAGAGGAAACATACACAGGGCATTTGCCATTCTTCACAACACAAAAAAATGGAGCCTGCAACCTTTCCAGCAACTGCCCCCTCGACTTAGAACATCACAGCACAATCAGGTATCAGACACACGGCAATATACCATGCTTCACAACACATGTGAAAGCTCCCGTATTGTGATGCTTGGCTTTGCTGATGACCTTCTTCTTTTCTCCAAAGCGGACCGCAATTCTATTCAGGCTATTCATGAGAGTCTCAACTTTTTTAGTTGTCTATCTGGCCTCACTCCTAACCCGGATAAGAGTGAGGTCTATTACTACTCTGTTAGGGAGGATTCCTTCCAATGCTTCACTGACATCCTCGGATTTAAGAGAGGCTCTCTCCCTATTAGGTATCTTGGTGTCCCCCTCATCACCACGAAACTTACCCACTCTGACTGCAAGCCTCTCCTTGACCGTATCCACCTTAGGATCTCATCTTGGAAGAATCGCTGGCTCTCTTTTGTTGGTAGGTTGTAGCTTATCTCTTCCATTCTCTCCACTATCCACAACTATTGGGCTTCTGTGTTCATCCTTCCCAAATCTATCTTGAACAGCTTAGATAAGTCCCTTCACTCCTTCCTGTGGCATGGCTCCCTGGATGGTAGATACTCTGCTAAAGTCGCCTGGAAGGACATTTGCTCCCCTAAAGAAGAAGGGGGTCTGGGCGTCAAAAATCTGGTTGCATCCAACAAAGCCCTTCTGTGCCGTCACTTCTGGAGGATTATCATCAAAGATCCAGATTCTATTTGGGTTTCTTGGTGTTATCTTCACCGTATTAAAGATCGTTGCATTTGGACTATCAAAATTCAAAATTCAGCCCCTTGGAGCTAGAAAAAGCTTATGAAGCTCCGTTCTGCTCTCCGTCCCAAGATCCGTTTTCGTATTGGTGACGGAGCTGACACGTTCCTCTGGCTTGACCATTGGCACACGCTGGGCCCTCTCTGTGATCGAACCGATGAGAGGATCAAATGTGTTACTGGGTTACCCCTGGATGCAAAAGTTAAGGATATCATCTTTAACGGTGACTGGAAATGGCCAAACTAGTTTGACACGGAGGTAGCGGATATTGCTGATCGTATGCCCCCCTACCTCCGTAATCTCTACCGCAAGGATATGGCCCTTTAGACTGCGGACCACTCTGGTCATTTCACTGCCAAATCCGCTTATAAAATCTTCCATGCACCTAACGACGTGGTGGAGTGGTCTTGTCTTGTTTGGACCCCTTTGTTCATCCCTGCTCATGCCTTTATCCTTTGGTTAGCTATTTGTCACAGGCTCAATACTTTGGATAGGGTTAGTCAGTACCTTCACATCTCGCCGAATTGTGTTCTTTGTTCTAATGGCAGGAAAAGTCACAGCCACCTTTTCTTTAATTGTCCTTTCTCCTCAACTGTCTGACGCCTCATGCGCACTCAGGCTGGCCTTAGTTGGCCTTATCCACACCGGCACTCCAATGTCTTATGGGCTGCCAGACGTTGGAAGGGAAAAAGCCTCAAAGCCTGCTCCTACCGCCTCACCCTTGCGGCCTCAGTATATTCCATTTGGAGAGAGAGAAATCAACGTGTCTTCAAGAATACTGCATGCAATGAAGTCCAGCTGGCCCACTAGATTACTGCTGCTGCTCGGGGCAAGCTGGAGTTCTCTCATGTTGTGGCTGCCCGTAGAGACAGATCGATTCTGATAAGATGGAGCATCCCCCTTGTGGTCCTAAATGCAGACTCCGATCCCTGACTGTTGCCGTCATCCAGAGTGTTTTATTCCTTGCATTTATTTAGACGGAGCTATTTTGCTATATGCCGGAGTGGCCTGAATCCGGAGCAGTTTTTGATGGATAAATCGATTGGTCCTGGCTTTCAGGACTCCAGATTCCGGAGTGTTCTTTTGTCCTTGCCTTTGAGGACTCCGGATCCTGAGTGTTTCCTCTGTGCTTTTCTTTTGGAAAAAAAATGTCTTGCCCTGGCCTTTATGGACTCCGGATTTCGGAGTGCTTTTCCTTTGGGGGAATCCGGATCTAGAGTACTCCGGCTTCTGATGCGTTTTCGTTATGTGTTCTTTTCGAAAAAAAAAAATCTCTTTTCGCCCTGCTTTTGTTTTTTTTTTGGTAAGTAAGTGTGTAATTTGGATTAATTGGAGAAAAAATTACAAAAAATTATGTTATAACTCCAAGTTTTTTGACTCGGAGTTCAAACATAAACTAGGGCATACCCCGAGCACCAGATACATCAGAAAATTCCTCAAAAAACCTAAGAAGAACTATCGAAAAGAAGAACAAAAAAAGAATAACTGCCCGCAGGCAACCAGAGAAAGCATCTTCAGTAAGACCGGCCCGCCTTTCATATGCCCACGCAAGAGCCCAGCAACCGGATACCAAATACAAAAACACCAGCAAACACCAGCCAGCCCTGCATGCACATGGCCGACATTTATAGCCCCAAAACAGGACAACATTTGAGCAAACTAGTAAACCGAGGACTGCTTTGCACTTCATCAGCATCAACACCGCATCTCAGATCGTGGGTTTCATCAGCATACCCTTACAACAAAACTCCTCACACCATATCAGCAAGGTACCCAATACCAGCATAGCAAAAACATCAGCAACACAACTCCTCATCGCACCCAGCAACATGCAGGCCAGCTCTACTACCACCAACAGCTCTTCCATCACCCAATACCAACAGCAGTGAGGCACTCCCATTGCAAGTTGATTGTGGAGTTCACCCCAAATTAATACTCTAGGAGGCAATGCAGCAAATCAGAGTTCCAAGAAAACCAGCATCAACGATCAAATAGCTGCCTCAAACGCTGCACCAGGCCATTGACATTTCATCAGCAGCCAAAAAATGAGCTTCGGAACAAAGGACAGCAGGCTCGGGCCTCAGCAGATCTGCAACATCACAGCAGCATTGCTTGCTTCCGTGCACCAAAAACAGTCCCAACTGCCAAGAAGCAGATCTTCCATTATCGAAGCCGACAGCAGTTTCAGACCCATACCAGAAAGCAGCAACACTACTGCACACCCATTAGCAACGAGCCAATAAAACCTATGACTGGAACCCATCACCATCATACACAAGCATCAAAACTCTGCACAGCCTAGCAACATCAGTAGTAGCAATACAGCAGCATAACGTAACAAATCCATATATACCCGAGCCTTAGCATCAGCAGCATTAAATAATTCACACCAGACCCAACTCCCTACCATGACAGCATTCAGCCAATCCAATATGCCTAGAAGCAGAGAAACAAAAGACAGAATGCAGCATCCATAGAGAAAACAACCTCTGGCAGAGACAAAATCAGATCAGGAAATACCAGAGGCAGTACGTGTCACCCAATAATCAGCCTCATCTCCCTCTCCATCCACTGATACCATTCTGCCCACGCATCACCAGCTCAATCCCCATAGCAGCATCAGCATAGACCAAACGAAGTAGCCACAATACCCAGTTATCAGTACACAGACAGCAACAAGTTCCAATACTCCAAAATCCCATCTAACCATAAAGAAATCAGCACCTATCCATTGAAAAAAGCACCACATTTCCTGGATGCAACCACAAGTCAATAGCCCGCAACAACAGAGTCCCAACGGATCCTTTGGAGTGCCAAAAATAGTGATCCCAATCCACACCCATGCAGAATAACTGCAGAATCAACTGCAGGGAAATCCACCTCAAGATACCAGCACCATCAACCAGCCCCATCAACCGCCAGTAGCCAACCAGCCAGGTAAGCAAACACC
>JAODPA010028607.1:0-12604 GCA_025585075.1 Nepenthes mirabilis
TACTCAGGCCCAAGAAAATCGCAAGCCCAGCCCAACTACACAAGGAGCCTACGTGGCAACCAATTGACGAAAGGCAACGGGTGTCCTACAGCGCATTAATGAGCTGCCGGAAGATAGCTAGGAGAGAGAAGAAACAAGCCAATGAAGAAGTGGTCAACGCTGCGACAATGGCTTAGGCAGTTGCCCACAAGCAACCAACAAATCCAAACTCGAAGGGAGACCAAGCGTGGCCGGCAGCGCTCAGGAGCCTGCCTGCCATCGCAAAGCGACAGCCGACATGACCGGCGGTCAGTGACAGTGACCAGCGGCCAAGGAACCCTAGCAACGGGAGTTTTTGCGCCCAAAGTCCCCTCGGGAGGAGCCTATAAGAGCTCTCTTCCTTCGCAGAGGAGAGAGAGAGCTGCTTCTTCTTCCTTTTCCCGGATCAAAAGAGAGAGAGCAATCGAAAAGAATAGAATTCAAATCTCGAGGCCACAAACGAGCCCGCTTCTCTCAAGATCTTGATTCCCAAGCCTAGTCAGGCAACGGGAAGTTAGCCACCTACTGCGGTGCGTCAAGGAAGCCAGGCCTTCCGCTACCTGCTCACTGCATTTACCACTCTGATAAGCACGTATCAAACACGCATCACTTACGCATCATCAGCACACGTCCGCACACCGCCTAGCGTGTGCGTCATTTCCGTTTATTGCGGAAACTTGCTGACTTGAGCGTTGGAGTGGCCGTAGTGGGAGAAATCCCGTCGGACCTCTGACCTCCTGTTTGTTGATTGTGTTGTGCAGGTCCAGGTTAACAGATACGGAGATCGGACCCTCATCCTCATGCTTCAGCGCTGCCGGGAACCCGGAGGCTCCCTAATCCATACAACAACCGCGGACCCGGGACGCAACATTGGCGCCGTCTGTGGGAAACTAACGAGAAGCCTAGTGTCTCTTTCCTACCTCCCTTCCAAAGCAAAGAGAATGGTGAACACCAGGGCACAAGCTAGTGCCCCAACAATGAACGTCGTCGCTCATAGCGAGGACCCCCCATCAGGAGCCACGCAGACTCCATTCCGGAGCCCGGCGTCCATCGCTTGGCTGTGGACATGGGCGACATAAAGCTAGTACTCCATGCCCTATGCAATCGGACGGGAACTCCTTGGCCGGGGGCTACCCCTCCAGTATCTCAAGCGTCCTCCAGGAGGAAGAAACGTCGCGCGGCAGCCCTCAGGAGAAGATCTAACCAACCTGACAACGCCGCGGCCTAGACGATCCCCAACAGAATGGACCCATACGAAGTTGAAAGCCATCCTGACCACAGCGATCGGGGGGATAGCCCTGAGCGGCGTAACCTCCGCAACTCTCGCGGCCACGGGAGACCGACTGCGGCAGACTCCAACAATGGGCGACCTCCTCAAGCGGAGAGCCGACACCACCGACAAGCTCAACTGCACCTTCAGGACCATATGGAGCTCCGCAATGTCATCAACGCGCGGAGAGGCGCTCCCGACCCATCGATGGAGGAAAAAGTTAAGGTGTTGTGGGACATCCTACACAAGGAGAGGCCCACGTGATCCTCCGCCGACCTTCGGAGGTCGCCCTTCACCATGGATCTGGGGACTCAGCCGTTGCCAAGTAAGTTCAAAATGCCTGTCCTGGAGGGGTACGACGGAAGCAAGGATCCAATGGACCATCTCAACTGCTTCCGCACCCATTTGTCGCTATAGGGAGCGAGCGAGGCCCTGATGTGCCAGTGCTTTCCCTCAGGGGAGACGCGTTGCTCTGGTTCCATGGTCTCCTTTCGAATTTCATACGCTCGTTTGACGAGCTAGCTAACAGTTTTCTGAACCAGTTTGCCTCCAGCCGAAGAGAAGAGAGGCAACTATGGCACCTGCAACTATGGCACCTGGTCCGCCTCTGTCAAAGATCGGACGAAAGCCTAAAGCGGTTTCTCAACCGTTTCATCACCAAGGCGCGGTAGATCCCCCAGCTCTTTGAAGAGTTGAAACTCAATGCGTTCGTCGCCACGCTGGCGGCGGGGGATTTCTTTAAGCACCTGTCACATCAGCTCCCTCAGACCTTCTGGGAGGCCGAGGCCATCGCGAGCTTACATCACGACCGAAGAAGCCAATGAGGCAAAGCGCCCTGAGCGAGCGGACCGGCCCCCGGAAGCCACCAGACTTGCCGAGGGACGGAAGAGGGATTGCGACAGCCACCGCTTCCCGAAGCGCCGCAAGCAGCCGCAACCTCCTCCAGGACCTAGGAAGGACCACGGACGGACATCCCTGACTCTCCTGAACGACACTCGTACAAACATTCTGATGCAGATCCAGGACGAAAAGTTCTTCAAGTAGCCGAAAGCACCGAAAGGTCCCAGCAGCAACGATCAGACCAAATACTGCTAATACCACTGCTGCCTGGGACACTCGATTGAGAACTGCCGGACCCTGCAGCAGGAGATAGAGGACCTGATCCGTCGCGAACACCTTAAACGGTTCGTAAAGAGTTCGGGGCAGGGCCCTGCAACCTCAGAAGGCGAGGCCAGCGAGCTGCCGAGAGGCCGTACAGCCGCCAGCGTGGTCAATATGATCTCCACCGTAGCCGCCGGGGACACAGAGCGAGAGGAGCAGAGGCCGACTTCCAGCAACAAGCGAGGAAGGATAGGGGATAGGAGTAATGTCATTAGTTTTAATAGCGACGATATGACTCATGTAACCTTCTCCCATACTGATCCCCTCGTTGTATCCGCCATCGTTTCAGATGGTAAGGCTGACTACCAGTTGAAACGAGTCTTCATTGATAATGGAAGTTCACAGAATTTACTATATCTCAGCGTTTTTTTAAGCTTTGATTGAGGCGAAGCCAGATGAGAGCGGTTGATGGACCCTTGTACTGCCTAGACAACGAACCGGTCCCCGTACAAGGAATAGTCCGGCTAGAGGTCATAATGGGAACCCACCCGCGCTCTATAACGCGAGAGCTGGCATTTCTCGTCGTTGACCTACCATTTGTCTACAACGCCATATTGGGCAGACCTTTCCTCACGGCCTTTGAAGCTGTGACGTCGATCCCGCACCTAAAGGTGAAGTTCCCCACCCCGTGGGGTGTGGGAGAAGTGCTCGGGGACCAGGAGATGGGACGAACATGCTACCTGTCCCAGATCAGCCCAGCGGCACCGTACCGCCCAGACGAAGATCTTGACCTCCGCGACGAAACCCTGCTACAACAAGCCCAGTCAAGAGAAGCTACCGAAGCGATCCTTCTGAATCTCTCCGAGCCGGAAAGGTGCGTCCACGTGGGCAGATCTCTCCGACCTGCAAAACGCGACCGGTTAATTACCTTTCTTAGGACTAACTCCGACGTGTTCACCTGGGTTCCCGCTAACATGCCCAGGATACCGGCCGAAGTAATCGTCCACAAATTGGGCCTTGATTCGGGCGGCAAACCAGTTCGGTAGAAGCGTTGGAACCACTCCATCGAGAAGTTGATCGCCATAAAAGAAGAGGTGAGGTGACTCTTGGACGCCGGATTCATCCGAGAGGTCTAATATCCGGAATGGTTATTCAACGTCGTGCTGGTAAAGAAGAACAATGGTAAGTGGCGGATGTGTGTCGACTTCACCGACGTGAATAAGGCTTGCCCCAACCCAAGGACAGTTTCCCTCTCCCTAAGATTGATCAACTCGTGGACTCTACGTCCGGACACGGACTCTTGAGCTTCATGGATGCGTATTCCGACTACAACCAGATTCAGATGCACTTTGAGGACGAGGAACATACCTTCTTTATGACCGACCAAGGGACGTACTGCTACAAAGTTATACCCTTTGGCTTCAAGAATGCCGGCGCGACCTATCAACGCCTGGTAAACAAGGTGTTGGAGACCCAGATTGGAGAAACATGGATGTGTACGTCGATGATATGCTCGTGAAGAGCAAAATCGCCCACGACCATATTAGCGACCTAGAGGAGACCTTTCAGGTCCTCCGGCGGCACAGGATAAAGCTCAATCCCGCCAAATGTGCCTTTGGAGTGACTTTAGGAAAGTTTCTGGGCTTCATTATGTCTCAACGCGGCATTGAAGCCAACCCAGAGAAGATTAAGGCCATCTTCGACCTGAATCCCCCGCGGACGATAAAAGAAGTGCAAAAACTCACCGGGCGAATAGCGGCCCTCTCACGGTTCCTCGCCAAGTCGGTAGAGAAGTGTTTGCCCTTTTTCAAAGCACTGAGGGGCACTAAATCGCTAGGGTTCCGGTGGACCGAAGAATGCGACGAAGCTTTCAAAGAGTTGAAGACGTACCTCGCTAGCCCGCCTCTCCTGAGCTCGCTGCGCGAGGGCGAGGACCTTTATCTCTACTTGGCTACGTCAGCAGCGGCCTTTAGCTCCATGCTAGTCGGAGAGCACAAGGGAGCGCAGCGGCCAGTGTACTACGTAAGCCTGGTGCTGATAGATGTGGAGGCCCGCTATCCGCACGCTGAGAAGATGGCGCTGGCCCTCATCTATTCGGCGCGGAAGCTGCGGCCCTACTTCCAGTTGCACCGGATCGTCGTACTGATAGATCAACCTTTGAAGTCGATCCTGCAGAAACCAGAGACTTCCGGGCGGTTGGTCAAGTGGGCCGTCGAGTTAGGAGAGTTCGACATGGAGTTTCGGCCTCGAGCAGCCGTGATGGGACAGGCCCTGGCAGATTTTATTGTTGAAGCAACAACCCCAGCTCCAGAAGACGCCGATAGCCCGGGAAATGTGGGAGACCACGGCCCTCCAGTGTGGACCCTAAACGTGGATGGATCGTCCATCCAGGCGGGCAGTGGAGCCGGAGTCGTACTAAAGACGTCGGAGGATACGGAGATTACATACTCTGTCGCGCTAACCTTTCCAGCCACCAATAACATGGCAGAGTACGAGGCCCTCCTCGCAGGACTACGCCTTGCCAAGGAATATTCCGCGAAGTCATTGGTCGTGCACAGCAACTCCGAGCTTGTGGTCAACCAGGTACAGGGGAACTTCGATGCGTTAAACCCACAACTCGTGAGGTACTTGGCAAAAGCGAAGACCCTAATCCAGGAGTTCGACCGCTTCCTGATCAAGCACATCCCCAGGTCCGACAACGAGAAGGCTGATCGACTGGCCCGGGACGCAGCTACTAGATCCTCGGAGCAGTACGCCAGGGAGCCAAGGGAAGTCCTAGCTGCGCCCAGTATTGACACAGTGGACCAAGAAATACTATGGGTTGATGCAGGAGACAATTGGATGACGCCGTATAAGAAGCACCTGACCGAAGGAACTCTTCCCAATGATGCTGATAGGGCCAAGCGGATTAAAAAGATAGCAGGTTGGTATACGCTCATCGGCGAAAGGCTATATAGACGGGGATACTCTATTCCTTTCCTGAAATGCCTTACTCCAGAAGAAGCCAAGTACGCCCTGAGCGAGGTGCACCTGGGATTATGCGGCTCGCATATCGGGGGAAAGAACCTCGCATTCAAGGTCATGCGGCAAGGATTTTATTGGCCGATCATGAAGCGAGATGCTATGGAGTTCGTCAGAAAGTGCGAGAGTTGCCAGGTCCACGGCCCCATGACGCATCAGCCGCACACAGAGTTACACCGCCTCCAGTCCCCGTGGCCATTCGCGCAGTGGGGACTCGATATCCTCGGACCGTTACCTTTGGCTTCCGGGCAGAGGAAGTTCCTGATCGTGGGTATTGATTACTTCACCAAGTGGGTAGAAGCTATCCCTCTGGCCCGGATCACCCAGCAGAATACAGCGGAATTCCTCCGTCAGAATATCGTTTGCCGCTTTGGGATTCCTGAGGTCATAGTGACCGACAACGGGACCCAATTTACCAGCAAGCGATTCACAAGGTATTGCGGCAACCTCCGCATCAAGCTGATCCACATGTCTGTGGCGCATCCTCAGGCCAACGGGTAGGTTGAAGCCACCAACCGCACGTTGCTGTACGGGTTGAGGACCAAGCTGGAGGACGCAGGGGGCTCATGGGTCGAAGAGCTACCATCCGTACTCTAGTCATATCGGACGATCCCGCGGGAGCCAACAAGAGAGACACCCTTCATCCTCTGCTTTGGGGCTCAGGCTGTAGTCCCCGTGGAGGTGGGAATGCCAAGCCTGCGGGTTGAATGCTTCGATCCAGCCACCAACTCGCAGAGGCTCCGAGAAAACCTAGACCTACTCTTGGAGGTTCGAAATACGGCACAACTGCGAATCACAGCCTATCAACAGCGCGTCGCGCGATACTACAGCAAGCGGGTGAAGGCATGCTCTCTCGAAGTTGGAGATCCGGTCCTCCGGAGCGTAGAGTCGGCGGGAAAGACCTCGAACAGGAACAAGCTCTCCCCTAGGTGGGAGGGCCCGTTCCTCGTCTTCACAATCCTACAGAGCGGAGCGTACAAGCTACATGCCCAGAACGGTAAACTGGTCCCCCGGACCTAGAACGCTGCCAACTTAAGAAAATACTACCAGTAATGCCACGCCGGCCTAGGTAAGGCACGCACGCGCATTATGTTGAATGCTTGTACATGCGTTATGCTTTTTGTTGATAAGATTAGTTTTCCTGTTATTCTGCATCTCCATTTGTGTGAAGTGTTGGCATGCATAGCATTATTAAACCAAAACGACCTAGACTGCCCTAAGTCGGCAGGACTATCGTTCGTCCGTAAAGCAAACTCTTGGCCTTGCGCCAAGCGGCCCGTAAGCGGCCACTAAAAACCTTGCCCGCACGGCGAGTAAGTCCAAAAGGGGACACGTCTATCATGGCTCTATGCCAGTCGACCCAGGCAGTCAAAATATTAGGCCAGGGGGCTTTGGAGGCTTCCTAATTCTCGGCCAACAAAAACTTTATAGGGCAAGAGTCGCAGGCATGCCGCGACCTTCTCACGCAGAAGAGAACACCTTCAATGTACGATGGTCGAGGGTTAGGACCTTAAATACGGTGACTATGACACCTTGAGCAGGGGCCTTGGCACCTCCCGCGGATACCACGTAACTAAGGCCTAAACCCGGAGCCCGGTTGCCGTGGCCTGAAAACTCGACTGACCCTTGGTGTGGTTCCATGGGACTTGCGACGACATCCACTTTATTGGATCGAGCTTCCCATCAAACGCCCGAGATACGGCGACATCCTCTGACGAAGGACGAGTACAGCGCAAGAGGACACCTGACTAGGGCCTTGGCGACAATAGCTTTGTGAGCTCAGCGTTCAAATACGGGGCATGACCTCACAGACCACATTGAACAAAGGGTACGATTTTACATACCGCATCGGGAGACAACATATACGAGAGAGAAAGGAACTGCTCTTTATCCATATGCCGAAACCAAGTAAATACAAAAGCAGGGGAGGAACAAAAAAAAAGAGAGGGGCAATGGAACAACATATGCAGGAAAAGACTACCGTGGGGGACTGGACGGACTGGCTTCCTCAAGGAAGTTCCTTAAGCGGGATGCTTCCCTGACCCTGGTGTTTCCAGGATGAAAGACTCCTTCGGGTACACTAGGAGCAGCCAGGGAAGCGATCCTACAATACAGACGAATGCCGTCCCAAAATCGAGCCTCCAACAAGCGCTCCGCCTTCGACGGGGTGATCTGGCCAATCATATCCCTAGACAGGCGAAAATGGTCGTCCTCCAGAGCGGCAAGCGCAGCTTCCAGGTGTGCCACTTTTTTCTGCAAGCACCTGACTTCCTCTTGTGCCCACTCGCTGTCCCCTTGAAGGGAGGCGACTTGGGCTCTCGTGTGATGAATGGCGTGCAACCCACGCTGGAAGCCCCCGTGGAGGAGGGCGACCAGTCCGTCGAAAGGGTCAGCATCCCTAGGAATTTGCATGGGAAGAGAAAGACATTAGAAGAATCCTTGAAATTTACGGCAGTAAGGGAGCGGCCAGATTGGGACAACCATACCTGAGTGGGAGCGGCGTTCAAGGGATGTGCAAGACCACCTAACGAAGGCCCTTCCCGGGGCTCCTCCTGTTAGGCAGCGGGGGCTAGGCTAGCCGGAAGGGCGGCAGACGTTGGAGTGCTTGGGGGCTCCGACCCCGAAGACGTCCCGACTGCCGCCGCCCTGGCTCCCGGCGGACCGACAACCAATTCGACTCTGGCCTCCGATGCTGTAGGGATGTCCTCGAGGATCCCGCCCTCCGAAATGGGCTCCACGAAAATAACAGTTTGCTCCAAGGATCCCCCTAACTCCGACGTTGGCCCGGGCTTTGGCGCGTGTGATCCCTAGGGGTCATCAAGGTCCAAAACACCGCCCGCCATTCCCTGAGCTGCATCCATGAACATACTGGTGATGGAATGCGCGGAAGGCCCCCCAATAGGTTGAGGCTCCGCCTCGTTGACTTCCAGCATGGCTAGCCCCACGGCCGGAGTGGACGGTGGTTTGGAGGCCTCCCCCTGGTGTCCTGCGCTTGCAGCCACCTCCAGGACCAGATCCCGAATCTCAACAGCAATACTAACAGGTTGCCTTTGGGACCTTCGTGTCGAAGTGCCTCCAGCTTCCCTCAACCTCTTCAGGGGAGCCTCAACCCCCTCATAGTCTGAGGACGACTCCAGCAGCGAGCAACTTTCCTCCTCGTCACCTCCCGACGATGGGGGAACGACAACTCCCCTAGGCTCTCTCTTGCTAAGACCGGCAACGCTCCAGCCCGATGAAGGCCCCCACTTGGCGGCCCTTGAATGTGATGGACGTCAAGAAATATCCCTGAACAGAGAATTTCGCCATTTGGGATTGGATGGCAGTAACCAACTCCGCTGCCTCCTTCGCCGACGACTTTTCGAGGAAGAACCCCGAAATCGGGCCCCACACGCGCTAAATCTCCGAATCTGGGGGCTCTTACAAGAAAAAGTATCGCTCTTTCCAGTTCTTGACCGAATCCGGATTGGTCCCTCGAAAATGGAAGCTAGTCTTTGGCGACGTAGACATTTAATCCTCAGACTCCGTGAAGCGAAAAATCAGTATGGCTGCCTTGGCATCGAAGGAACCGCCATGAAGGCGAGCGAAGATGCACAGAGATACCAAAGAACGAGAGCGCTGGGGTGAAGTCTCGCCACCGAAATCCCCAACGCCTCCACCAGCGCGTACAGCGTGCACGGCATGGGATAAGGAAGCCCCCCTCTCAGGTGGTGCTCATAGACTGTGACATAGCCCCCGGGGGGGGGCGCTGGCTCTATCTGTGGAGCTGGGAGCATAATGGCCCCAATCGCTAGGGATGCCGTAATCTACCGCAAGGGCAGCAATGGCACTAGACGTCAAGACAGACCTTGTGTTATGGACCCCCTGACGACTCGCCCTTGGAGCCTGAGAAGAAGATCTCTCTCTCTTCTTTGCCATACCTCTCTCACAATACAGGTCAAGAATGCGAAAATCTCAACACGGTGAAAAACCGCCACGGAAAGTTTAAATAGGCAACAAGAGGCCAGTGGGCGGGAAACCCAAATGATGCTCACCATGAATGGCTGAGACACGTGCCTGCCCCGTGGAGCGTCGTGGGGCCCGGAGTTGCCCGCAATCATGGACATACGCCAGTCCGAAGAGCGGGGTCACCTCAGCCGCCTGACGGAAATCCATGCTGGCACCTCCGCATTAAATGCGGGTTTACAATAATGAAGCTCACCAAAGGGACGCGCGGGAATAAAAATAAAAATTCAACAACACAAACTACGGGAAATAAAGCAGCGCAACAAAACGATGGATTTCATTACAACAACTGTCAAAAAGTGGTTATAACGGCTTGCTGCAGTGACTATCATCTAACACCCCGCACGATCCACAGAAGAACTCGGAGCCGGGTACTCAACCAAATGCGCGTGCGTTT
Organism: Nepenthes mirabilis; assembly: GCA_025585075.1. Taxonomy (NCBI): domain Eukaryota; kingdom Viridiplantae; phylum Streptophyta; class Magnoliopsida; order Caryophyllales; family Nepenthaceae; genus Nepenthes; species Nepenthes mirabilis. The sequence goes on from JAODPA010028607.1 coordinate 9,810, forward strand.
GGGCGCTGGAGTTGCGAGAGTCCAGGACGCCAACGTGGAAGTTTGGGTCCTCCAGCGAGACAAGCCTTCGGCTGAGACAGATTCCGTCCTGGTAATTTCTCTCCAGTGCACGACCAACTTCCTCCGGCAGGAACCTCGACCTCAGCTCCGTCCCCATCCGCACGACCTCTGCCCCAAGCTGTCGCCGCAGCTGCTCATTCTCTTCTTCAAGAGCCAGAATGCGGGCCTGAGCCCCCGCGTTGGCACTGACGAGCCGGGAAGCGCTCGCTTTTGATTCAGCCCACGCTTCCTCAAAATGCGCTGCTCGGGCCCTCAACCGCTCCATCTTGGCCACTGTGACTTGCACTTGCGCCTCAATGCTCTCAACCTTCCTGGTGATCCATCAGAGCGAGAGGTCCACCCTCCCTGGAGCACGCTCCCGGGAAGAGGCAGACCCCTCTGCCCTCTCAAAGCCTGGAGGCACCCGCGGGAATCAAGCAGGGCCCGCGACAGTGGCTTCAAAGTGACCTCCTCCTGATGTGGTGGCACTCGAAGCCCTGAGAGCATGGGACCCAGTCTCTGACCCGTCGGAAGAACGTTCCGATTCGAATGACGATGACGGCTCCTCCATCAAAGTTGCGGCGAGAGCGAACACAGGAAGAACGGACAGCTGTTGAGTGCGTAAACAATGGAAAGTGCAAAGTCTCGGGGAGGATTTGCGCTTTTAAATAGACGAGACTTTCTCCTGAAACGACTGCGCTTTGAAGACGAAAAGCGCCAATGCACGGCCAACGGGCGCCCTCCAAGTGGAGGATCCCTGAGGCCTCGCGCATTTCCAAGGTAGACCATTATGGCGCAGCGCCTCCTGACCTCACGCGCATTTAATGCGCCAGACAAGTCAAGGGACATGACCCCCAACGGTGGCCTTCCCGTCCCCACAGAACAGGATGTGACCCGCCGGGAGAAGACAGTCGATAAAAAGAAGCATGCACAGCGAGAAGGGAAAAATAAAGACAAAATGGCTACTTCTTTTATTAATCAATACTTTTTTACAAAGTACAAAATTTACAGTGACAAAAGTACGAGAAAGATGAAGAAAACAATGGTACGGGGCCCAAGGGCCGCGGTGACTGCCCCAAACAAGCTCGAGGAACGTGATCCACAGATCACCACGGCCGGAGTTGCTGGTGGTCCAACAAGCGAACGGGGGCAGCTACGCGAAGCCCCCCCGAAGTGGAAGCAACCGCAGCATGATCCACCGGGGCGGGATCCTCACCGGTACCGAAGCCACCGAGGGAATTAGAGGGAATAATTCCAACAATTCCCTAACCGGGGCTCCAGCCTCTGCCCCCTCCACGATCCATGCTCGAACTCAGTGGAGGGAAGGCACGTGACGACAGCAGAGTGGCCAAACCACCCTCATTAGCATGAGGAGTGAACCGCAGCGCGGGAGTTAGAGCAGCCTTCATCAAGAACTTCGGGTATCCAGCTAATCCATCCAACTCATTCTCGGATCCCCACTAAGGGCGGGGTGAGTCAGAATCTCCTCATCGTCCCTTCAAAGGCAGCCAAGAGATGTGCTCCACTCGCTAAGGAACCCTCCGATTTATGGGCAAGATGGGTGCCATCCTCTTGTTTAGCGCGGCACGCTTTCCGGCGGACGTCTTTCACGGAATAGGAAAAGTCCCCTAATCAAACGCAACCCTAAGCGTGCGAATCTTGCCGATCAAACCATCGAATCACGGCAGTGTCTAAAAAGCCTGCGCAGTCACCTGGGGAAGGCGCGAGTCCAGAAAATGACGAACGATGGTGCATCTCGAGGAAGACTGTTGGGCCGTAGAATGGGCCCAAAGGACATACCAGGCCCGACCATCGGCCGGCCCAGGCATGGGGGGCTAGTGTTGGGTCCAATACTAAGGCCTAAGAAAATCGCAAGCCCAGTCTAACTGCACAAGGAGCCTACGTGACAACTAGCTGACGAAAGGCAACGGGCGTCCTGCAGCGCATTAATGAGCTACCGGAAGATAGCCAGGAGAGAGAAGAAACAAGCCAATGAAGAAGCGGCCAACGTTGCGACAGCGGCTCGGACAGTCACCCGCAGGCAACCAACCAATTCCGACTCGAAGGGAGACCAAGCGTGGCCGGCAGCGCTCAGGAGCCTACCCGCCACCGCAAAGCGACAGCCGACATGACCAGCGGTCAGCGACAGTGACCAGCAGCCAAGGAACCCTAGCAACGGGAGTTCTCGCGCCCAAAGTTCCCTCGGGATGAGCCTATAAGAGCTCTCTTCCTCCGTAGGAAGAGAGAGAGCTGCTTCTTCTTCCTTTTCCCAGACCAAAAGAGAGAGAGCAATCGAAAAGAATAAAATTCAAGTCTTGAGGCCACAAATGAGCCCGCTTCTCTCAAGATCTTGATTCCCAAGCTTAGTCAGGCAACGGGAAGTTAGCCACCCACTGTGGTGCGTCAAGGAAGCGAGACCTTCCGCTACCTGCTCACTACATTTACCACTCTGATAAGCACGTATCAAACACGCATCACTCACGCATCATCAGCACACGTCTGCACACCACCAAGCGTGTGCGTCATTTCCATTTATTGCGGGAACTTGCTGACTTGAGCGTCGGAGTGGCCGTGGTGGGAGAAATTCCGCCGGACCTCTGACCTCTTGTTTGTTGATTGTGTTGTGCAGGTCCAGGTTAACAGATACAGAGACCGAACCCTCATCTTCACGCTTCAGTGCGGCCGAGAACCCGGAGGCCCCCTAATCCGTACAACAACCGCGGACCTGGGATGCAACAATAATAAAACAAAATAAT
>JAODPA010028618.1:0-12601 GCA_025585075.1 Nepenthes mirabilis
CGTGCCACTCTGTTAACGTTCAACCGATTCTTGGCCAACCTTTGTACTAATATTGCACGACCCTTCGGCATCTTTTGTTATTTAGATAACCCTCAACCAACCTTTGGTTGACCTTCACATGAATATTGCATGTTCTTCTGATGATTGTCCGTTTATTGTTTCACTTACAAGGAAGTGATGAAAACTCAACATTTCAGCTCAGCATTAGTTTATCGAAAGCCCGGTTCCACATTGAGAAAAGCTTCTTTGATTCTTCTCTGAGATGGGCAACCATCCGCTGCTGCTCAGCCTCCACCTCGTCTACAAGACGATAGATCATCACCCTCCTTCCTGGCAACGGCGTAGGCCCTGAGATTGCCACCGTCGCCAAACATGTCCTTAACCTTGCTGATACTCTTGAAGGTTCCGCTCTCTTTCCTTCCCAGTGGAACATCTTCCCTTTCTTAAGATAATAAGCTAGCAGTGTTTCAAATTTGTTTCTATCACTATTTTTGCGCTGATTGGATCATGTTTTAATTTTTAATATCTTAATTATCATGTTATATTACTTTTCGATAATCTCCAATTGGTTTCTAAGGAAACAATGCGAAAATATGAGAAAAAGAGATTAGGTTGTAGAGTGAGGCAAATCAAGAACAATGCTCCCTAAAATGATGGACAGATGTTTCACAATTTTGATGTCGTTCTTTTTCGTTTTTGACTTGTTCAAAGAACATGACATTGGCCAATGAATGTTCACCAGTTGGATATGCATGAGGATTCAACTAGTTAAAAAATTAATTTATCATGCATTGAATTTGGGTTCAAAGAGCTGCGTATCGGAGGGGCTGCCTTAGATGTCGCAGGAGTTCCATTGACAGAGGACACCCTTTGGATAGCCAAGCCAATCAGATGCTATTCTTCTTGGAGTGATTGGAAGGTTATTTCCATGCCATTACTTACTCCAGTTGATAATTTATGTCTATTTCTTTTTGCCTATTGCCATTTTTTGAGTACCAGTGATGGTTTTATTCTATTCTATTGATTTAGGTATAATTGGGGTAACAACGAAAAGCAGTTGAAGCAAGACAATCGATTGCTTCAGCTAAGGGCAGGCCCTAAAGTCTTTGCAAATTTTACGGCAACAACTTTTTAACCAAAGGTTAGTCTTGTTGGAAAACAAGCCGCTAGTTTGAACATTATGAAAATAAATTAGTAACGTACAATAAGCTAATAATAATAATTACAAATGATAAATGTATAAGATTTTACGTAGAAAACTACTTTTTAAGTGAAAAAAAAATTACAAAACTGTAAGTCCAGAAAATACCCGCTATACAATATGTTCGCTACAAATATTTGAATAAATATAAGAGTATAATACTTTACAATAACTAAATCCGAACAATAAATAGCATAAGACAAAAAAGAAAAAATACAACAAATAAAATGTCATTTATAATTTTAAGAATAATATACCCAAGATTGGTAAAAAATAAAATATAATTTGAAACTCAATTAGATAAGCAAACATTTATCTTTTCCCATTTTTTCTCTTTTTTTCTTTTCTAACTGTACAAAGGCTTAATATTTCAAAAATCATAAAGTGTAACCCTAGATATTACGTCAGGGTGTTTTATATCTGGAACGATGCTCGAGCAGCCATCAATCCCACATCTAGCACGCGATCACTATGTAACCAGTACATGAGCACTCATCGGGCACATATTAGGTGTTGAGCAATCTGAATAAATTTCACTCAAGCACCCCTTCAGTGCTCCTCAAGCCCTCCCAATTTGGACATTGTGTACATGTGCGTATCTCAAATACCCATCAGGCATTCCTAATCTGGACATTTAGTACTCATACGTGAATTAGACGTATGTCATGCACCGCTTTGCAATTTTCTCTTGATCAGGTCATGGTATGTGCATCATCGTGTGTACCACCAAATGACACATCAAATAGTATGTGACTCATAAAATAGTGATCCATAACCTAATAAGTCTTCGATTAGTTCAGCTTAATCTTTTGGTGTGTTGGTCTCTCTCGGATGATTGCCTTCTTTCAAATAAAAATTTCTTGGTGGTTTCTATTCTGAATTTTGGTATTGCATACATCTAGCTTGACAAGTATTTTTCCTCATATCTAAGCAAGAAGTTGGCACATGCCAAATATGAAGTGAAAAAAAATAGGTAATCTTTAACATTATAGTTTTTGTCTTTGCATTGCAGAATAAATTCTACGAAATATTTAACACACATAAATAATATTTGCTCTAAATTCTACGAATATACAATATTAATTTTACTCATTCGACATCACCAATATATGTAACAAATAAAATACAAAAATAAATTAATATAAAATGTGGTGGCAAATGGAAACCATAAGGACGAAATGATTTTTGAGTAAAATCATCTGAGTTTCTTAAGTCAGTTAAAATAAATCCAAAATGAAAAATGTAACTTATATACTAGGTAATACAAACATGCTAATCCTTATTTGACTTATTTTCGACTCGTGACCTCTGTCAAAGAACCCCTTAGATTTATTTTCTAGCAACAGAATCATATATCTTTCAATCTTCTCTTAGGCTTTCTTTACTATATTGGGAATAACTAACACTTTTAAAGCTCCAAGATTTAAGCCATAGATGGAACTCCAAAGGCTCATAGGTTTGGAGTAAGAGTTTGATGGTAGTTGAATGGCTTCGGAATGAGAAAATTTTATCTTTTGGATCATAATTTTTGAAAAATATTTTCTCTTTTCTCCTCACTTCTCTAACTCTCTAACACATGTCTAGAGATTTGCATAAGAAGAGAAGACCTACTCCATTTGCTACTACATGGTCATATGAAACTCTGTATTTGATGAAAACATTTGCTCTATTTTATGTTGCATTTAACATATGAGGTCTATAATAGAATTAGTAAACCCAATAGGCTGAGAAGATGAAGGACTTCAATATATCTTCCCAACAAATTGAGGGATAGAGTTAGTAGGAGCGGGGCATGATCGGGTATGTGGGATCAACTTTGAGCATATGTGACTATGTTAATGAGTCATCGAAGAGTGATAGGATGCGCAAAAAGTAGGTTGCTAGTAAGAGAGAAGAGAAGGTGCTGGATGAGGTAGCGATAAGATAACTGGATTGTCAGTCGAGAGTCTTCAAATGTATTTATAAATAGCTCATAAATGATGATCAAGATGTCGATAGTAGCACCTTGAAAGACAACATAAAGAAATAGAGTGCAAGCTAAAGGAAGGGCTGATAGATGAGATATTAGGAAGATATTGGTACTCAAAATGTGGTAGAGGACAGAAAAAATAATTGGTAAGATGCTCATCCTAATTCTACAACCATCATAGAAGTGTGAACATCACCATAGATTGGAGAAAATTTTATCAGTAGATGGCATCGTCTCGTCATTATAATGATAATCAAGGGATGGTATGGAAGGAAGACCAACATTGCCCTAAATCAACTTAGGTATGATCTAGATGGTCCAATCGCGGATATATACCAAAAACTCAATGTGACGGAACGAGTTTTTTTTTTTCAATTGATTCTGTCAGCCAGGACAGAAATAAATAGCTTGTACCATAATTCAGTACATGCATATAATTAATCTAGTTATAACATAACATGCAAACATATGATCACAGATACCATATAGGACCCATATAAGATATCTATAAAAATATGTAGCGGAAGTCGACCTAAAAATCTGTAGAAACATTTATGTTCATACCCAAAAACTCATTCATGCATGCATAGGCATAATGGTCCAATTACAAATTTGTATATATCTTCCATTAAGACTGCTTTCTCCGTGATAATTCTAAAAGTACTTTAAATCTTCAGGAATTCTTTAGATTGAACTTTAATCTTTTTCGTCAGGCACAAATTCTACAATCTCATCTGGATGGGAGAAAAACAGTAAAATAGTGAGCCAAGGCCCAGCAAGGAACATCCAGGTATGCAGTAAAACATATATGCAGAATAGAACTCAATAAAACAGATACCGTTAAATATGAAAATACAAACGCCATAAGGAAGTGGTCTATAACAGAATTATGATACAGACGTAAAAATAGAAACGATCAAGTTTCAAAAATCAGAAGTCAATGTACTCATATTTCAGAGAGCAGAAGTCGATTTAGCTTTCATAGTTTATAGAAAACTCATCTTTATTAGTAAAGGACCTTACTAGTAGACCCTACTAGCGGAGGTGGGGAATAATCGAGGATAGATTGTGTATATCTCTTCACAACCAACGGTAATAAACAGAATAGATGATCCTACCTCATGAGAGCCTTCCCCAATCCAAAGGGGCGCTGGCCAGAACAGAACATAAGCTACCCTCCTATTGTAACGCCCTAAAAAGGGGCAAACCACATATTACTCCATGGATAGAATTATCCTTGATTACCACCATAACGTTCTAAGGTAAGTTGGAGAACCTAACCTGACTGCATATTAGTCCTGGGTCCATAATAGCAGTAACAGAAATATTTTCTTCTTGTCGTTTACTGAAAGCCATTTTCAGTATCAGTCGTAAACATCACTATCAACTCTTCAAAGATTGTGTACAGATATCTTAAGGCCGGTTCAAAAATCGTATACTTCAAGCCGGTTTCAAATCATAGAATTTAGTTCAAGAATCATATACTTTTAGCCGGTTTCAAATCATAGAACTTATACATCACTTTACAAGTCGGTTTTAAAATTATATCACAAATGCCGGTTTCAAATCAAGGCCGGTTTTAAAATTACGATATCATGCCGGTTTTACAATTACAGTGCAAATGTCAGTTTCAAAATTATATTACAAATGCTAGTTTCAAATTTGTGATACGAGGTCGGTTTCAAATCAAGGTCGGTTTCAAAATTACGATGCAAGATTGATTTCAAAATCACAGTGCAACTACCGGTTTTAAAATTTACAATACAAGTGCCGGTTTCAAAATCACAGTGCAAATGTCGGTTTCAAAATTTACAATACAAGGGCCGGAGGTCTTTTTACTCATGTTAGATATCATAAAAACCTGGTTGTGGCCAGACTTCATGCAAGTAGGCAAGTAAGGTTAATCGGAGATCTTTATGAAAACTCATAACAGAGCTTTCTTTAAATATAATGTTAACAGAAATTCTTCCTTAATTCAGATGATCAGAGCAAATATCATAGCATACCTTAACATAAGTTTATCAAAATCAGATATACTTGCATTATAAACATGAACTAAAGAAAGATGAGTACACTTTCATTAAATCATAAACTTAAAACAGGGAGTATGCTTGCATTAAACCATGAACTTGCAATATTCTTAAAAACAGAAAGAGTAATGTCCGAAGTACACTTACTTGACTGCCCACTCCGGCTGACTTGAGGATCTCCTTCATTCTTCGCTCCTTACTGCTTTCACTTACCTGCGCTCACACTCGCCTCTTCAACCGAAGCCCAGTATATAAAGAGGAGGGGCTTGGTGGAGTAAGTGGAAAAAAGTTACCTACTCGGTACTTCCCTTCAGTGATTAGGTGGAAGTAAGTACGGTAAGTCACCTACTTGGTACTTCTTTTCAGACGGTCAACGGGGTACTTCACTTACTCTATTTAGTTGGGATCTTGTTAGATTTTAACCGTCCAAAGTTTGTCTTTAGTTTGCCCTAAATTCGGTAGCCAATTTATTATAGATTTCATCTGATCAACTTTTTCACTTAAAGCCGGTCAACTTCCTTAAGGCCGGTCAACTTTTATTGTTTCGAAAACTAGTTAATGCTTTCTCGCTTCTAGTTCGGTCGATGTTTTTAAAACCGGTCAACATAATACCTTCAAAATCCAGTCAACTTCTTCAAATCCGGTCAACATAATACCTTCAAAATCCAGTCAACTTCTTCAAATCCAGTAAATATAATACCTTCAAAATCCAGTCAACTTCTTCAGGTCCGGTCAATATAATACCTTTAAAATCCGGTCAATTTTTTCAAGTCCGGTCAACATAATACTTTCAAAATCCGGTCAACTTCTTATTATTCACTTCGGCCTCTTGCACTTCTATGAAGTGGTCCGGCCTTTAAATGGCATAAAACCACTCCGGCTTTAAGAGACACAAGGCCACTTTGGCCTTTGTGCCAAAACACTTTGGGTTGTCAATTGTGATAATCACTCTGGATTTCATCTTTTTTTCTTCATTCCGGATTCCATCCTTATCAAAACACTATGGTTTTAAGCTGAAATCAAAATATTCTAGTTTCAAGTAGAATATTATATTTCGATTTTAAGCCTTTTTGATTTCTGAATCTCATAATTCTCCCTCACTTAAAGAAATTTTATCCTCAAAATTAGCGAAATACCTCAATATTGAGCATTTACTTTGGACATGAACCTCAACCTTATATATGCACATGTTCATCACTCTTCCGCTGCGTGCTCTGATCAATCAGTTAGCTTTGATTTGTTAGATTATATCTTGTTGTCACTAGTATATTGGTTCTTTTACCTAGCTCAACTGAAATCTCAGCATAAAATTTAGGGTACAATTAGATTTCATGTCATTTTTCCTTCCGAACATCCAACTCATGAGATAATCTTGATTTAGACCGATTCTAAAATATCCATACCCCAGAATTATTTCTCACAGGTCCTCAATTCACAACATAATAAGAAGTCCTAATTATAACAGTCTTTACGGATTCGGCACAATCTCAGACCATAGCTTAAGACCTCGAAACCCTAACACTTAACTGCCTCAAAATCTCCAAATCCATATACTGAGGGAAACAACTTTCACAAACCCTCAACCCGTTGCAAGATCAGAAACTGCAATTTATATGGTTACCACGGGTTTGATGTGGTATATTAATGGACCAACTAATTCAACCCGAACACCTCATTTGGAATCACTATGGTTGAACGATTACCGATTTCAATCAATGAAAAAAGTAACTCTGGTAAGGGATTCCTCTCCTACTTATCTCAAAAGTATCAATCCACAAGTGACATAGGAAAGTTCATCTTCATAATTCTTAAAATTATCAGATCAGAATTATCTTCCAAGTGATTCTTCATACTTCTAAATAGCGACTTCTGACTTTAACTATTGATCTTAGTATTCTCTTCCGTCAAATATAATGAGATCCACCTGTCCCAACCTCTAACTTTTAATTTCATATGACCCTAAATTTCTTTCAATGGATTATTCCTAAATCCTCAGAGATCTTATCACAAAATTTTAATCATAGGTGGAGCGATTCCGCCCTACAGACGCCTCTCCCACTTTGGTTGTGGGTGATTGCTTATTAGTATGGACTAACAATATCCCAATCTTTCTCATAAGCATATTATTTATGCTAACTTACCTGATCATTGACAAGACCTACTATCAGAAGGTTCTGTGGCTTCATCAACGGTGTCTAGTTGATACTCTTTTTAATTCCACACAATTTTTTAAAGACTAATGCCAAATTTAACTTCCTTTAAACTGCTCATTACAACAGATTAGTTTGGTCATACATACGCTTCTCAAAACCTTCATAGGCAGATTCTTGAACGGTCATCTATTGACTTAAAAAGGGCAATCCTATTTCTAATTAGGCTGAACACCTATTCTTAACTTATTTAACCTTACCTCTTACTCAGAATTTCATAACCTAATTATAGGGTACTGCATCTTTTACCAACATCCTTGAGTATTATTTCAACTCCAGAGGTTCGCATTTCCTCAAGAATCAATCCCAAACCATCAGCTCTACTTATTTGCTACGCCGACCAAATGAATCAAACATTCTTTTTTTCAGCTGTATACTCATCTATGCTATAATTCCTAAATCTCACAAATTCCACAAAGCATACATATATCTATACAATCAGGAAATAATTCTAAAATTTTTTTTAGGCAAATTGGAAACACATAACAAAATCAAAATTCCGTGATTAAGAAAATACCTTCATCCTCCTTCGGGGTGTCTCTGGCCTTGCACTGTTACCACAATACTCAAACAACAACAACCGACTTCTTTCCTTTCGACCCTTTGGTAATAGATAATCTTTTATCGGGTGACCCAACTTTTCACAATTATAGCATACTCTCATTACTTTATAATAATGTTTTCCCGTGTGCTTCTTCCTACAATATGCGCATGTAGCAGTTGATGTTTGTGAACTAGTCACCGATGAGGTTTCAGTAGTGCTTTTCCCCACATCTACCATTCTTACTTTCTTGGATGACTCAGGTGGTTCTACATTTGATCTCCTACCAGGACTTGCTCAGCTAGCGGCCGTTTTTGCAAATAATTTTTGTGTCTCCAACTCCTTCTCGAGTACTAAAGCCCTATTTAAGACCTCAGTATAGGCCTGAAGCTCCTGGGTCACTAATTGATTTCTAATATCAACACTTTACCCTTGCAGAAACCTCTTGGTCATCCTCGATTAATCTTTACCATTGAAAGGTATATGATGAGACAATTCGATGAACCTCGCACCATACTCCGCTACGGTGTGACTCCCTTGCCTAAGTTCCGTAAAGGATTTTTCCATCCAACCCTAAAGGTTATCGGGAATATACTCTTTCCAAAAAGCCTCTTTAAACGTCTCCCAAAAAATTTTCTCATCCAACCATTGCATTGCTCTTTTCTTCCCAACCCACCAATCATTGGCCTTTTTTTTCAATTTATAAGTTATAAAGGTAACTCTTTCACTATCAAAACATTGGATAACAGTAAGTATTTTTTTCAATATCCTAATCCAATTTTCTACCTTCAGTGGATCTGCTTCTCCTAAAAATTCTGGCACCTTCTTTGCCTTAAACCTCCCGTACATAGTTGGAATTGGTTGTGGTGTAAGAACCAGGGCCACGTGACGCTGCTCCATCTTCTCTACAGCATGCGTCACCCTTTATAGTAAGGTCACATACTCAGCTTCATGATCATGGGGGTACTAACACCACCCCGACCATCTCTTGTTCTCCTTTCATTAGCCATCCTAAATTCAAGACAGACACAACATCCCAAAAAGGTCAGTTGAAGGAAAGGAATGTATCCATTATCTCCATTAAATTTGAACTTAGCCTAGGGAACAATTTCTTAAGGGTTCTAGTCACCTTAGTTACCCTGATCTATTCCATCGGAAATTCAGTACAAAGACTCAAACCTATACTTTCACTTTTCGGTCGATTAAATCCTAAGGTATCTTATTTCTCTGATACCAATTGTGACAGAACAGGTTTTTTTTTAATTGATTCCGTCAGTCAGGACAGAAATAAACAGCCTATACCGTAACTCAATACATGCATACAATTAATCTAGTTATAACATAACATGTAAACATAGGATCACAGGTACCATCTAGGACCCATGTAAGATATCTACAAAAATATATAGCGGAAGCCGATCTAAAAATCTGTCGAAACATTCATATTCATATCCAAAAACTCATTCATGCATACATAGGCATAATGGTCCAATTACAAATTCGTATATATATTCTATCAAGACTGCTTCATCCATGATAACTCCAAAAGTGCTTTAAATCTTCAGGAATTCTTTAGATTAAACTCTAGTCTTTCTCGTCAGGCATAAACTCTACAGTCTCCTCTGGAAGGAAGAAAAATAGTAAAACAGTGAGTCAAAACTCAGTAAGGTACATACAGGTATACAAGTATGCAGTAAAACATCTATGCAGAACAAAACTCAATAAAATAAATACCATTGAACATGAAAATACAAACGCCATAAGGAAATGGTCTATAGCAGAATTACGATACAGACGTAAAAATAGAAACGATCAAGTTTAGGAAATCAGAAATCAATGTACTCATATTTCAAAAAGCAAAAGTCGGTCTTACTTCCATAGTTTATAGAAAACTCATCTTTATCAGTAAAGGACCCTACCAGTAGACCCTACTAGCGGAGGGGGCGAATAATCCAGGATAGATTGTGTATATCTTTCCATAATTAACGATAATAAATAGAATAGATGATCCCACCTCACGAGATCCTTTTCCAATCTAAAGGGACGTCGGCCATAACAGAATAGAAGCTACCCTCCTATTGTAACGCCCTGAGAAGGGGCGGACCACATATTACTCTATGGACAGAGTTATCCTCAATTGTCACCATAACGTTTTAAGGCATGTCAGAGAACCTAATCTAACTGTATATCAGTTCTAGATCCATAATAATAGTAACAGAAATATTTTCTTCTTATCGTTTTCTAAAAACCATTTTCAGTATCAGTCGAAAACATCACAATTAACCCTTCAGATATCTTAATGCCGGTTCAAAAGTTGTATACTTCAAGCCGGTTTCAAATCATAGAACTTAGTTCAAGAATCATATACTTTTAGCCGGTTTCAAATCGTAGAACTTAGTTCAAGAATCATATACTTTTAGCCGGTTTCAAATCATAGAACTTATACGTCACTTTACAAGCCGGTTTTAAAATTATATCACAAATGCCGACTTTAAATTTGCAATTCAAGGCTGGTTTCAAAATAAGGTCAGTTTCAAAATTACGATACAAGGCCGATTTTAAAATTACAGTGCAAATACCGGTTTTAAAATTATATTATAAATGCCGATTTTAAAATTACGATACAAGGCCGGTTTAAAAATTACAGTACAAATACCGATTTTAAAATTATATTACAAATATCGATTTCAAATTTGTGATACGAGGCTGGTTTCAAATCAAGGCCGGTTTCAAAATTACGATACAAGGTCGGTTTTAAAATTGCAGTGCAAATGCCAGTTTCAAAATTTACAATACAAGTGCCAGTTTCAAAATCACAGTGCAAATGCCGGTTTTAAAATCACAGTACAAATGTCGATTTTAAAATTACAATATAAGCGCCGGTATCAATCATTACAGTGCAAGGGCCGAAGGTCTTTTTACCCATGTCAGATATCTTAAAAACCTGTTCATGACCAGATTTCATGCAAGTAAGCAAGTAAGGTTAATCAGAGATCTTTATAAAAATACATAACAGAGCTTTATTTAAACATGATGTTAACATAAATTCTTCCTTAATTCAGATGATCAGAGCAAATATCATGGCATACCTTAACATAAGCTCATCAAAATCAGGTATACTTGCATTACAAACATGAACTAAAGAAAGATGAGTACGCTTTCATTCAATCATGAATTTAAAACAGGGAGTATGCTTGCATTAAACCATAAACTGGCAATATTCTTAAAAAAAGGAGTAACGTCCGTAGTACACTTGCCTGACTGCCCACTCCAGCTGACTTGAGGATCTCTTTCCTTCTTCGCTCCTTACTACTTTCACTTGCCCGCACTCACACTCGTCTCTTCAACCGAAGCCCAATATATAAAGAGGAGGGGTTTGGTGGAGTAGGTGGGGGTAAGTTATCTACTCGGTACTTTTCTTCAGTGATTAGGTGAAAGTAAGTAGGATAAGTTACCTACTTGGTACTTCTTTTTAGACGATCAACGAGGTAGTTCACTTACTCTATTTAGTTGGGATCTTATTGGATTTTAACCGTCCAAAGTTTGTCTTTAGTTTGCCCTGAATTCGGTAGCCAATTTATTATAAATTTCGTCCGGTCAACTTTCCCACTTAAAGCCGGTCAACCTCCTTAAGGCCGGTCAACTTTCATTGTTTCGGAAACTAGTTAATGCTTTCTCGCTTCTAATTTGGTCGATGTTTCTAAAACCGGTCAACCCTTCAAATTTTGGTCAACTTCTTCACATCCGGTCAACATAATACCTTCAAAATCCGGTCAACTTCTTCAAGTCCGGTCAACATAATACCTTCAAAATCCGGTCAACTTTTTCAAATCCGGTCAACATAATACCTTCAAAATCCGGTCAACTTCTTCAAATCCGGTCAACATAATACCTTCAAAACCCGATCAACTTGTTTTTATTATTCACTCCGGCCTCTTGCACTTCTATGAGGTGGTCCGGCCTTCAAGTGGCGTAAAGCTACTCCGACTTCAAGAGACATAAGGCCACTCCGGCCCTTGTGTCAAAACACTTTGGGTTGTCAATTGTGATAATCACTCTGGATTTCATCTTTTACTCTTTATTTCGGATTTTATCCTTATCAAAATACTACGGTTTTAAGTTGAAATCAAAATACTCTAGTTTCAAGTAGAATATTTTATTTCGATTTTAAGCCTTTTTGATTTTTGAATCTCACACTCAAATCTATCAAGATACATCTAGTGTGCGCTAGCATATAGTTCCTAAATAGGGTGATAGAAAGAGATGACAAATCAATAACTAGAGATAACCACTCTTGAGATACGAATGTGAGCGACATATGAGGAGGAAGTGATGTAAGCGACACTTGACACTCCAATAATAGATTCCAAGTACTGAAGCTAGAAGAATAATGCTTAGCAATATTAGAAGACCAGAATTGATAATCAATACCGCTTGAGTCACCTCTTTGGTGTTTCGGAACATTCTTCTTTGTAACTAATTTTTTGATGTCATTTGTCACAAAATACCATAAACATCTCAAACACAAGCCAAATTGACTACACTGGATCACTACCCTAAAATGTCTACTGAAGAAACAAGCAGACGTGACTGTCATTTGAACAGTGTTCAAACTTCAATGCTACTGAGGCATAGATCAAGTCAAAAAAA
>JAODPA010028619.1:0-37113 GCA_025585075.1 Nepenthes mirabilis
AAATATTATTAATAGTTATCTTATAGAAAGACATTAACATATATGAGAATAATAACAATAATATAAAACTCAACAATTAACTTTGTCCGAAACTCTTTAATTCATTGTAACCATGATTTAAGAACAATGACAAAGATCGTTATACAATGGATTATACAAAACCTTAACATCACAAATATGACGAGGGTTCCTTAAAATCAAAATCTCAACAATAACAAAAGTTCAATTGTATATATTTCAACAAAAGTTTCTATGACATTATGAGGTCATAATAATCTCCTTAGATTCTATTTTGGCATTGTAAACCAAATATTGTATTAGTAATTATTTTCATGTATCCCTTTATTGAATATATACTAGTAATAGTAAGGTAGACACATGCAGCCATGAGAAACTAAGGTGTCTTAAATTTTAGTGCTATTTGTACAGCTTTTATATGAGAACTCTTATTTGACATGTAACAAAACCTCTATAAAATGTCTTTATTTTGAGTCAATTAAGTAAATTTATTTTTTAATAAACACATAAAAATTTTGTTATGACCAAAATTTAGCCACTCGACCCCATCTCAGATCGTTTACACGGAATTCCAAACCATAACTCATCATTATAAATAAATCTCATAATTAAAATATCAATAATAAATATCCTTCTTATAGTAAACTCAATGGTAAAAATATTTAAATACACTCCTAACAATGAAATGACACTGTTTAGAAATAAAATATCCAACAATGTCTAAAAAATAAATCAACTCTCAAACTCTAAAATAATTATGCCAAAACTCCAAGGTTCTCACTACCTTAAAGTGTTGCAACAAATTGGTGATCTCTAACTAGCCATACAAATCTTGTTCTAATCTGAAGCAAAAAAAGGGGGAGCAAATCTTTTAACAGGTGATAGTAATCAACAATAAAATATCATTAATAATCATCTCATAAAACAACATCAACATATATGGGAGTGATAACAATAATATAAAACTCAACAATCAATTTTGTCTGAGACTCTTTAATTCATTGTAACCAAGACTTAAAAACAATGACAACGATTATCATACAATGGATTATACTAAACCTGAACATTATGAAGATGACGAGGATTCTTTGAAATCAAAATCTTAGAATAACAAAGTTTTTATTGTACCTATCTTAATAAAGGTCTCTATAACCTTATGATGTCATAATAATCTCCTCGTATTCTAATTTGACATTGTGAACCAAATACAGATATATCTGTGTCTCCATTGGTTGGGTCATTACCATGAGATTTACACATACGATTTGACATGTAACTAATGAATGGTCTCCCGAGATTCTCCTAATAAATGGCACATCATGGGAATCTAACACTTTTTCTAGCAAGCATTCAAGGCATGAAGAGTTCTACTCTTCCCGCAAGTGTCCACGGCACCAAAACTCTAATTATCCCAGGGAGTGTCTACAGTGCAGAGAGTTACTCTATCTTGTCAACATCCGATGCCTGGAAAGCTCAAAACTCCTACTGCTATTAGGTATAGGAATTCTTTATCATAAGACATGTTAAACTTAGTATCAGTGATTACAATATTTCTTATTATTTTTTTAATAAGATAGTCACATAGTTATAGGTATTCTTTTAATAATAAACTTCAATCCACCCAAATATAGAATAGATATCAGATGATTATAAATTATACTAAGGGTTTACAAGTTCTATATTTCCTAAAATTATAATATTTTGTACAAATTTCTTTACCCAACCATGAAGATTATCACCAAGAAAGAACTAGAGAAATTCATTGAATACACCAAGGATTCGACATGTGGTAATGCACTAGGCCTACTACAGTCCTACGCACCTAACTATGGAAATTAACTTTCTAGGTCTTAAATCTAAGATTTGGACCGAACTTTCAATTTGGTCCGCTTGTGTTCGAACATAAGCCCGCATGTTGTATTAATGCTAGAATCTGCACTCTATGAAATGATCACTAAGACATTCTAAACTAATGCTAAGGCCCATAAATAGATAAAATAACACTCAATTTTATCACTATAACTTAGAATATGCAAGATTCTAAAAAATGTCCTAAAATGGGCCTGATGTTCAAATGCATCCTCTTATGGCAATTGAATGTCAGCTTACTCCATAAGAAAAATCACTTCCAATTGCTATGAAATTAACATACAGAATACTCACCCATTGAGATGTCTTTATAAAATCAAGTAACAAAGCTCATGCGTCTTAGATCTACCTTAAGCAAGGCTCAGTAGTTCAAACACGACCTCAAACACCAAGTCAAATACTATATAAATCCATAGATCTATGTAATACAAGCGATCAGTAGAGCATTGAAAGGACTATCATAATGCCCTCTATTTACCATTTATATCATATATAACTATTATCAGAATGACATTTCTACAATAATGACAATATTTTTGACCAAATCTAGCCATCCCTACTATAACATTTGAACGACATTCATACACTCAAAAAATCAATATGTAATACTAGAATACTAGTTCAAATACTAATTAAATGCCACACAAATACCAAGGTAAAATGTTCTCGAATCTCATGAAATTGAACATGCATCTTTTACACCTCATTTTTCTACAATCTCTCATGGAAACAAGCATTTTGAAAATAAAATAAATATGAACCTAGAATCATAAGCCAAGATAGTAGATTTCCTAAAAGGGCATTTCACTTGCCTTGAGATGCAATATACTACGGAGATTTACAATACGAACAACCATCTTAAACTCCCACCCAGCACGGATCTTTGTTAACTCCACTAAGCACAACACACCAAGGAAGAAGCTAGATATCTCACTGGGTTTTCAAGACTTACTCTTCTCTCATCTTTTTCATCTCTCAGCCAAATCTCTCTCTCTCTCTCTCTCTCTCTCAAGCTGTCGTTTCACTCTCAAAGTTTCAGCAAGGCTCTCCAAGATTAGATTTATCTAAGGAGGGGACTAGGTAAATATAATAGAGACAGAATATTAGGGATTTGTTCTCAAAGGGGGAGAGGAGCACAACACTCTAGGGTTTTACTTTAAATCTTCTTAATCACTCTTTTATTGTATAGATTACTTGGGTTATATGACAAGAGGGAGGCGACCACATGGAGTAGAGCAACGAGACGTGCCTTGGGTTTATAAGGAGAAATGAGGGTTTCCAAGTGTTCTAACACATGCACCTTATATTAATTAATTTCTAATTTTAAAAACATAAAAATAGATTAAATACAATTACAATAAATTCAAATTGAAAATTTACACCACAAAAATTTAGGTCTACCGCCATAGAATAAATTACCAAAATACCCTTTGATCATCAACTCAAAATCATACCAAGCCCATCAGAGAGTTATTCCTAGCCTGAATACAAAATCTTGTCTCCAGAAGATATTATCTCAACCGAACGTAAGTCTTATTGATTTAAATGAAACACTGAAGTGTTATAGTTCTCCCCCATTGAGAATTTTATTCACAAAATACATACCTTAGTCTTCAAATAAATGTGAATATATTTTTTTTCATGTCGTCCTCCAACTACCATGTTGCTTCATTTCACTATAAGGCCTTCATAATACCTTCACCATTAGGATGATCTTGTTTTGCAAAATTTTGTCTTGGTGATCAAGTGTATGAATTGGATGCACCTCTAGTAATAGATCATCACGAACTTATAACAGTACATAGTCAATTATATGCGATAGTTTATGCACATACTTCAATAGCCTAGAGATATAAAATACATTGTGCACTTTTGATAAGGCCGATGGCAGCACTAATCTATATGCTACATTTCCTACACTTTCTGTAAGGTATGAGTTTCTAAAATATAGTAATTCTAAAAATTAAGTTAATATAATTAAATCTAGGATAAGTAAATTTAAGAAAAATAGAGATTAGACCAAAGTTGAAGGAAAATGAGGATTGGGCTCACTGCAGGCTTGAGCCTATCTGAAGGCGCCAATTCTAGTAGGACTGTACTCGCTGCAGGCTTGAGCCCAATAGAGGGCGCCAATTTCAGAAGCTATCGAGCTCGCCGTAGGCTCGAGCGAAGTAGGAGGCGCCAATTCCAGTGTGGGTGCGCTCGAAGCATGCTCGATGGGCGCTCGAGCACTAGTCCACTAATTCGCCCATCAACTTATTGTTTTGCGATATTTAAAGAGGAAATGAGGGGAGTTCAAGGGCGAACGAAGCAGAGCAACGAGGGAAAAGGAGAGGAAAAAGATGAAGATAAGGAAATTTCAGATATTTTCGATTCGATCAGAGTAAGAAAAATAACAAATCAGGCTGAGATAGGTGTACTCTAAACTCTGTCTTTTCTTATTGTTGCTTTTTGTTATCTTCTTTCAGGTATTATTGCTCTAATATTGATCTCCTCTAAGATTTGTTATGTATAATGTATATTTTCTAAATTTCTCATAATTTTATGAATAAATTTCATGTTTAAGTATAATATTATGATTTATGGGTTTGATTTTATTGTTTAGCTTGCGTTTCGTGTCCGAAATATTTTTCCCAAACCCTAGCTCGAAAATGAAAGTATGAAATTGTTGTAAATTTTGAGTTATGAGGTAAAAATATTATTTGATAAGTTATCTAAGCTTATTGGACAATCTTTATCTAAAATTTTGTAAAATGTTATACTATCTAAAATTATCGAGAACTCCAAGATTATCTGAAAATTTAGTTATGTGAATTTGAAGTGGCCTTAAAGTATGATGATCTAAGGCTAAGAAGCAAGAATATGGATACCCTAAGATAAATTAAAATCAGTAACAAACTAGACCACGATTTGTTATTCAGCAATTATTATTCTCTAACATACCTTAGGACGTTACAGTGGTAATCGAGGATAATTCCGTCCATAAAGTGATATGTGGTATGCCTTCCTCAGGGCGTTACTATAAATGATAAGAACTTTTAATCATTCTGCCCTCGAGATGTAAATAAAAAGAAACACTTTGATCATCCTGCCCTTGGGATATAAATAAGGAGAAAAACTTTGGCCTTATATTGTATGGAATGAACACAATTTATCATCGATTATTCATTCCCCTAACGGGTAGTGCCTACTAGTCCGGATCTCTTAAGATAATAAAAGTTAACCTAAATGACAAGTAAGCTTTGAGCTGATTTGAGATTTTCAGTATATTTTTGTCACGTCCCACATTCTTATATCAATTTTAATCATTGGGAACATGTACTTATTTTAACAATCTGATAAATCACAACAAACCATATTATACAGGATCCAAAACAAGGCCAATTATTAATGGCTCTGGTATTCATTCGACCATAATATAATGTCAGCTTGTAATAAAGAAAGATGCCAACTAAAATTTCAAACTCATCATATAAAAATTACACCGAAATTTAAATGATAACCATAAAAATTTACAAACATATTTCTAAACTATCAATACTAAAACTTACATTTCTGAAATGCTGATAAAGTTATAAGTTCTTACATTATTACTTAAAGTAAGCCAGTTACATCATTACAAATTACCGCACACTTATTGGTTCTTCTTTTCATTTGTTTACCAAATTTGAACTCTTGCGAAGCATTTAGAGGGAAAGAAATTAGCAAGAGAGTGAGCCAAATATTCAGCAAAAATATAATAGTTAAGGATATACATATTTATCCTTAAAATAATTCATAATGAGGAATATGGATCATGATATATATAAAAATACATACATACTTTTAGAATATTTTTATGATGCAAATGGCTTTTTCTTTTTCTTGTACTTAATTCTTATTACTTGCCAGTATATTCTTACTTTATATATCTTGAGGAACTAGGGTTAGTAGGCCTTACCAACTAACGGAGCATTTGATCGATATCTGGATTATATTCATTTCTCAAAATCAAAGGCCAAAATCGTATAACACAGCGATACTTTCTTTCTTATTTACATCTCAAAGACCGGATGGATTGTGTTCACTTCATATAAATCAAAGGCCTTATCTTCCTTATTTACATCTCGAAGACATGATGGTATTATCTATTATCTCCCGACAGATGAGGCCAAAATCGCACAGCGATACTTATTCAGACAATGATTTTCACTATAATATTCTAAGACATGTTATGGGATACTATCCGCTGAAATAAAAATTCTTGGTTTAATTTTCTGACTTCTTAAAATTTCGTAGTGAAAACTCTTATTCATAATCTTTCTTCTTCTTAATTTTTTCATCTTAGAAAAAATTTATATTTCCTTGGTATCATATTGGTTTCCACTCATGCATAAACTCAGGTGTAAACATGTCATATATATTTATAATAAAATCATGATAAAACACATCGTATATTTCCATAATAAAATCATATCAATACATTATATAAGTTTGTATACATTTTAACATGTGCTTGACTTATTTTTAGACAATATATTATTCAATTTTCAGTTCATAAATTTTATAATTTATCAGTTCACTGACCGGTTCGATTTCCTTACTTTTTAAAACTTTCTTAGTGGAAGCTTCTTCTTCATCTTTCCTTAATTTTCTCATCGTAGAGAGAATTCTTAATTCTTATACAGTCATATTAAGCCTCCACTTATGCATAAACTTGACATATATATCATAAAAATCAAATCATCGGATACCGTAAAAATATCATGCCATAAAATTTTCTAAATGCCTGAATAAATTTTTATGAGATTAACTTTCTAATTTTACCAATTTGCTAATCGGTTCGGCTCTTTGAATTTTTCGACTAGTTCATCGGTTCATAGACCGGTTTGGCCATTTCAATAAAATTCTTTTTATTTTATCACATGAACCAATTTATTATATATAAAAAATGGGTCGGCCGGTCCACTCAAGTAATTTTACATGCCTGAACCGACCCCTTGATTCACTCAAGAACCAAGGGCTGAATCGATTTTGCCGAAACCGGTTCTTTGCCTTGGTTTGGCAGCCAGTTCACCCTTCCATTGATCCGTCCACCTCATATTTGGTTAGTTTTATATCTTAACATGATTCATATGACTGGTTCATCCATGAAACTTTGGCCGGTTCACCTAGATTTGATAAAAATGTCAAATTGGTGTTGTGGCCTGTTCAGTGGCAATCTTTGGTTTTCTGGCCGGTTCAGTGAAAAAATCACCATGAAAAATTATTTTCCCTATATTTTCAGAATCCACACAAAATTTCGGACCAGCTCATATAAAGTTTCCATTTTTATTCATTCTCGGTTCAAAGCTATGTGCTAATCTTTAAGCACTGTTTTGATTCTGGCCAATTCAGTGACACTTTCTTTTCTTTTACCTGAACCAGTCAGATTTTGAACTGATAAAATTATTTCAATTTTATGGCATATTTTCTATTGATTGAAGTGTCTGCCACAATTTTTGTGGAGCTTGAAACGGTCTAGAACTTTGTCAAAACATAGGCCAAAGTCAACACCAATGACTGCTCTATTTCAACCGGTTCAGTCTGTCAGTCTCATTTCTTTCAATCAAATCGGCTGAGTTTATGAAGAATGCTTTTTTCAAAAAAAAAAAAGGTGATTTAGATAACATTTTGAAGTATTTTCAATAAAAATTTCATGGAATGAATCGGTCCAATAAGACATGTAAAAATTCGGACATTATTATAATGCTGCAGAGTTCAGCAATAGAGTTTCATTTTAACATGTTGCTAATTTTTTCTCATTTTAACATGGATTCGGTGTAAATTTTAAGTATTGTACCGACAATATTTTAAGATAAGATCAAAAATTTAACAAATCAAAGAGGAAAAGGAGTTATTGCCTTAATTAATTTATAAAATTTTTTGAAACTTTCTATCCAAATAGCCCCTTTCACTTCTCCCGGTTGGAGCTCACCCAGCTTTTTTCGTTTCTCTTTCTCCATTTTTCTTTTTGTTTTTTCTTCTTTCTTTTTGATGAAATTCTTTATTTCTTATCCCCCCAAATAAATAAATTTGTGGTGAAATTTTTAGAAATTGCCACATGTTCCGTAAGGTGACAACTCTTTTGCTACTCAAGGATGACTCACCCTTTGCATAGGGAGAGTTGTTGGCCTCTCCATGAGCCACCTATTGAATTCTAATTGGGGGTTTATTTGATACATGTTAAGTCTTATTACGTGCCATGTGTCCCATAAAATTTTCATGCAAAATTATTTTTCTTTCCTTTCTTCTTTTTATTTTTCCAATTGTGCACGTGTGGGGGTGTGTGTGAGAGGAGAGGGTAGGCCCTCTCTTCTCCTTTCTTCCCCTTTCTTTCTTCCAAAATTTTTCTAAGTATGGGGTTATGAGAAGGTGACTTGTGTCCATTAATTTCTATTAAAATATAATTGTTAAGGGTGTGTTAAAAATTATTTAATTATTATGGCATTAGTTAGTCCCTATATTTATGCTTCTTACCGATTTATTTAATTTAGCTATTTTTGGGTCCTTCTAAATATTAATTTTGATCATAAAGTTTGGTTAGATCATTGCTTAGAAGTTTTGGTAGATTTTGACTGGTTTTGGGTCCGCCTGGATACTAATTTGATCAATCATAACTTATTCGATTACCAACCGAATTTAGCAATTTAATTCTTATTTAATTTGAACCATATTTAATCAATTAGACCAATTTCAGTTACTAATCGAGTATAATTTCGGTAACTGGGTTACTTATCGTCAACCGAAATTTATTTGATTATTAATTGAATGAGAATTTATTAATTAAATTAGTTCTATATTATTGGTTTTATCTTTTATTAACTAGAATTGAAGTCAGATTTATTGAATAAATTTTTATTGCACTTTGAGGTGGGTTCCTAGTTTCTGAATTTTACTATTTATTGATCTTAATTAATTTAATTTACCAAATTATGAATAATAAAATCTCGGTCCTCACAATTTTTTTGGCTAAAATAAGTGGAAGAAATAATTACAAGAAAAGATAAAAAAATAAAAATCAATATTTTGTCCATATGTTCGTGTTTATGTATTGTTTCATGCTTTTGCCTTATTCATATGCATATTTGATTCCTAATTTCTTCTATGTCTCTTTCTCTCTATCTATCTATGCCCTTTATGTGAAAAGTTATATGCCATTGTTATTATAGTATTTTGTTGAGCATTTGGCTCACCCATTACTGTTTTGTTTATCCTTCCAAATGAAACTGTTGAGCTAATATCTGATAAGAAATAATGAAGATAGGGATTAGTTAAGGAAGATTACTCGACCTTGAAGATTTAAAAATTTTTGATGTGTTGACGTAATTGTAAATGTAAACAACTAAAGTTTTTGGATAAATGTTGCGTATTATATAGCATGGCATGTTGTATATTATTTTGGGTTATTGTTTTGCTTCCGCAGGTTAACTTATGGATATAGTTATGCTTCCGTAAGTTTAATTTTGGATTTGTACAAATTCTTAGATGACATCTCTTATTAGATCAAATATGGTAGTTATGATTACTGTGTTGGAGTCATGGATGAAATGACATTTGATGTTGATCCTTTATATGTATTGTGATCAAATTTTGAGGTCTATCTATTTAAATGTCTTGTATAGGTTGTGTTATTCAGATTATATGTATGATTTTTGTCTATATTTAAAAAAAATTCTGTCCAATTTTCTAAAGAATCTAATGCTTTGATAAGTAATAGTGTATAAAATATATTTGCTTAAGTATGATTATTAACAAATGTCATTAGAAGATTATGACACGTTCCGTCATAGATGGTATCAAAGAAAAATAGATACCTTAGATTTGATTTGAATCTTATACGAAAGTTTAGGTTAGATTAAGATATATCAAATAGTAAATGTAGACATAGGACAATTAATTTAGACCGGATAGTTTTAGTTATTCTGGTTGACTAATTTAGCCTAGAACTAAGTTAGAAGTAGTGATTAAGTTTGGTTGTCTAGTTTATACATCCTAGTTAGTGTCCGAAGTGCGATCTAACCCGTGTGTTTTATTTCCGAAAGAATATTAGCGTTGACTCCTAGACGAGGTTCTACTCGTAGTGATGGTCAATCACGAGGTTGAGAGGAGGCAATTGTTAGAGGCGCCTTTAGGTCTGAATTTAATCGATGCCAAGTTAGAGTTTGAGTATATCAATATCAATTCAAAGCCTAAATGGTCAGTTTTAGTTCAAAGTTTAAGTTTGATCGGCTCTAGATTGAGGTTTTCAGGCTAGTAAATTGTTAAGAATGAATGCTTGAATATGATAATCAAGTATGATAAATAATGTGGAATCGATGACTTGAGGTTAGTATAACTTAGGTTGAGGTCTCTGCTTGGGAACTTATAAGTGTTGCCTTTGGAGTTGTCAGTGTTTAATGATTTTAAGGATCTTAATATTTGTGTCATAAGGAGTAGAAAATTATGCAGCAGTATAAGCGGGTAAATCAGCTTAAGAACTTAAAAGACGGATCTCGGTATCTTTTAAGGAAAGCAAATATCAGTGGTGATAATTTAATGTTGGGAACTTTTAGATTTAGGATGTTTTCGAGGTTTCATAGGGAATGTGTCGTAGTCTTGAGGCTTTGGGAATTATTAGATGAGAAATCCTTGAGGTGTTGTTTCGGGATTATTAGACGATAAAGATCTTAGATGTTTGGTTAATTGGAAAACTGCTAGCAAGGACATCCATTTATTGCAAATTTGGTCAGTATGATTGGAATTAAGTTAACTTGTTGATATATCAATGAGGTGATAAGCTGCCAAATGTGTGAGTTTTGAGGTTTTAATGGTAACTTGAGGTTCTACCGAAAATTTTGGGTAATCATTTCAATTATATTCCTAAGATGATTGCAATTTGAGGATTATGAGTGTTGTATTAAATATATCGATACATTTGGAAATTTTCTTAGGGTCGTAGCTACAATACGACCTAGAAGCCCGATAATGATCCGTGAACTTGAGTGTTAGAGGAATTTTAGAGTGCAAGGAGATGGTCAGTCAGAATAGCGCAGTGGTAGCGTGTGATTCATGGCCTAGAAATTTCAGAATAAGATCAGGGATCTAATGAATGATCTTTTCAAGGCTTAGGATAAATTGAAGTAGAAATTCATCAGTTCGTTTGAGGTTTTGAATTAAGTTGAGAAAATAGCCAGTGATTTGGGTTTCCTTCACATTTAGTGGATTATTATAAAGTCTTACATGTATAAATGATTAAGGAGTTAAGTACATGGATTGAATTAAGCCTTGAGGAAAATTAGGAATTTTGTCTTATGATAAAGTTCTAATATAAATTTGGGGAGAGAACAAGATATATCAGGGATTAGGATAATTCATTTAGTCAAAATTTTTTAGGAAGGATTATTTCTTCAAGGTTGTGACATCGGATCATAAGTATGAGATTGAAAGAATTTTTCCTAATTGTTGAATTTTTGAGGTTTGTTAAATTTTAAGAACAAAATTTTATAAATAGGGGAGGATTATAAGGTGCGGGTTGCAAAAATATAGTAATTCTAGTAATTAAATTAATATAATTAAATTTAGTGCGACGGAATGGCCATATTCCACCATATACGACCTCTGTCAAGTCATCGTACTTATACCATATTAAAATATACCCCGAACAAAAGGATATACATACATATATACTTATATGGGTGGATTTAAATTTTTCTCTTATTTTACGACGCTTGCACAGGATCACGTAAGGTCGGAGCTCCTGAGTCGGTTTGATAAGTAAGTTGTCGAACTAGGTCGGTCAACATCTTGACCGTCCGAGGATTTTAGGTCGGTCGGCCAGACACATGAGTCCAGAATCGAATTAAGATGCCACTAGAAATCATAAATTCTTCCCAATAAAATTTAGCGGAATCATATAATTTACTCATTAATTAATACAACTGAATCGTTTTGCAAAATTTTCCAAAATTACCAAAAGAGATTTACATCAATATCACTCATGTACGACTACTTAATTCGCGATCAGTCTTCTACCTAGCTAGTCCATTAGACTTCATTCCTTCTCGTCCGATATAAACTCATCATCGACTAAAAAATAGAAGAGAAGTGAGCTAAACATCCCAGTAAAGTACCCATATGCATAATTACATGATTTCAAACAGAATTCAGAATGAGAACAGAATGCATACAGAATATAAAGCATGGACCAAGATCCTTTTTATAAAACATAAACATAAGCCAAAATCATATTCCATGCAAATGGATTCCGAAGAATATGCAGATTCAAGACCAAATGCTGATTCATAACTAAATGCTGAAAACCCGCTACATTTAAGGTCCGTAACTCTTAACCAACAAACCGCTACATTTAAAGCTTGTAGCTCTCGGCCGTCATATCCCACATCATATCTCATCAAATGCTACATTTCAGGTCTGTAATCTTGACCAACAAAACCGCTATATTTAAGGCCTACAGCTCTCGGCCGTCATATCCCATATCATATATCATAAAATGCTACATTTAAGGTTCATAATCTTGACCAATAAAACCACTACATTTAATATCCGAAACCCTTGACCAATAAACCGCTACATTTAAGGTCTACATCTCTCAGTCGTCATATCCGATATCATATCTCATCAAACACTACATTTAAGGTCTGTAGTCTTAACTAATAAAAACGCTACATTTAAGGTTCGTAGCCTTGACCAACAAAATAGCCACATTTAAGGCCTGCAACTCTTAGCCGTCATAATCCCTTTCCATAAATCATGATCTTTTAAAAAAATCCAAAGTTCCTAACAAAGTAATAAATTGAAGTTCAAATAGCCGAAGTTACTAAAAAATGCAAATAATCGGACATCTTTAACATGCCAATGGCCAGACTTCTTTTTAAACATGCTCATGACAAGACTTCTTCAAAGATGCAATTAACTTGACTCATGCAAATCAGTAAATAACCGGACTTCATACAAATAAGTAAATAACTGGACTTCTTAAAACATGCAAATGCCAGACTCTTTTATATGTAAATAACTGAAGTTCCTCCATAATGCAAATAATCGAAGTTCTTCAATGATACATTCATAAACAATAACAACATACAGGAAGCAATTACCTTATCATACTTCAAGTAGGTACATAATAGAGAGAGAGCATGAAAATAATATTACTTTACAGACTTTAAATATAAATTTATCAAAAACGTAGGGTACACTTGCCTTAGCCTTTTCTCTAGATTTCCGTACTTAATCAAATCTTGAGCTTTCTTCCTCTTTTAATTCTTCGTCACTGTCTCCCTTGTTTCTAAAACTTGCTCTCGAACCCCCGCATCGAGTATTTATAAGCAATGGGGGTAGGTGAGAATAGGTGGACAGGTCACCTACTACCAATATTTTATTTATATTTCCTTTTTCAGAGAATTCTAAAGAATTCCAGAGAATTCTAAAGAATTCCAGAGAATTCAAGCAGGTGAGGGCATGTAGGAGTAGTTCACCCACTCAAAACTGGCCACTCCGGCCTTTTGCCAAAATCGGTCAATGATTCATTCATTGCCCTCAGTCAACTCTGGTCAACTTCTTCTAAATCTACTCCGGTCAACTTCTTTTCAATCTACTCCTGAAATCCTATTTGAAAAACATATCTGGAAAATTCACTCAATTTTGTCTCTAGAAACTTAGTTTTCTCTGGAAATCATTTTCGGGAACTCACTTGATTCACTCCAGTCAATTGAGCAAACCAGCATTTTCATGCAAACCGGTTTTTTTGACCATCCCGAGATTTTCACACAAATCGGCCATTTTGACCATTCTTCAATACCGGTCATTCTCATATTGGCATGTCTTGTTATTTTTTTTTATATCAGCAAATAACACATAATGGGCAAATTGTTTACACTGGACAAATAGCTCATACCGGGCATTTCACGCATACCGATTATTTTTGTCATATTGGTAATTTGCTTAGTACCGGCGAATTACACCATACCAGCATTTTGTATTAAACCGCCCATAATACTTATTCTTCCCAAAACACCTATTTCGGTCATTTCTCCTTACAATCATACCGGGCCAATTGCCATACCAGCAAATTGCTCCTGCCGTCAATTTGTGCATCCCTGCCATTTTGCCTTACAATCATACCGGTCGTTTTCATTGTCGCAAATCGGTATTTTACCATCTTAGCCGATCAATATGTTGACCGGACATTTTTCCTCAAGACGCGTTCAGGCTATTTTCCATTATAAGCACACTGGGCAA
The DNA here is from genome assembly GCA_025585075.1 of Nepenthes mirabilis. Taxonomy (NCBI): domain Eukaryota; kingdom Viridiplantae; phylum Streptophyta; class Magnoliopsida; order Caryophyllales; family Nepenthaceae; genus Nepenthes; species Nepenthes mirabilis. Next base: position 14,146 of record JAODPA010028619.1, read on the forward strand.
TTTGTCCAATTAATCGGTCAACGTGTTAACCAGTCTCTTTTGCATATCAGTCGGTCAACACTCGTTGACCGAATTTTTTTCCTCCAATTTGTACCGATCATCAATCCGGTCAACGTTGCCTATCCGGTCAACAATTTTGGCAGGTCAATTTTGCCAATTCTACTCAACGCCTAAATTGCCAGTTACACCCAAAATACCGGTCAACGGTTCGATTTTTCAGTCAATATTTTATCACCAAATTTTTCAGTCAACTATTTTTATACTTAGATAATTTCTTGGCCATTAAAATAACTCCTTATAAATTAATTAAGTTAAAACCTGATTATACAATATTAATTACTATGTTTAAAAATTGGGATATTATAATTCTCCCCCATTTATAGAAATTTCGTCCTTAAAATTTGATGAAACTCAATATCCAACAATTAAAATTTTTATAACCTCATAAATTCTATTTGGGGCATTCAAGATCAATGTCAATTCTAACTCTTTCTTAACAATAGCCTTAATTGCCAATCAGAAAAGCAATTCCTATTGTTTAATAACATCCTCAACTTTCCCTATATCCACACAATGACTTTTAGGTATGGCCTAACATGCCCTCTAAACTTAGTACACATCTTCACCTTGCAAGCATAGCGATATTCATTTCGTCACCTCTTTGCTAGACACATCTAAACTTAGGTTGGTTGGCTAGACACATCAGTCCAGAATTGAATTGAGATATTACTAGGAATCACAAATTCTTTCCAATAAAATTTAGCAGAAGCACATAATTTACTCATTACTTAATACAACTGAATCGTTTTGTAAAATTTTCCAAAATAACCAAAAGAGATTTACATCAATATCACTCATGTACTACTACTTAATTCATGATTAGTCTTCTGCCTAGCTAGTCCATCAGATTTCATTCCTTCTCATTTGACATAAACTCATCATCGTCTAAAAAATAGAAGAGGAGTGAGCTAAAAAACCCAACAAGGAACCTATATGCATAATTACATGACTTCAAACAGAATTCAGAATGAGAACAGAATGCATACAGAACATAAAGCATGGACCAATGACCTTTTTATAAAACATAAACATAAGCTGAAATCATTTTCCATGCGAATGGATTCCGAAGCATATGCAGATTCAAGACCAAATACTGATTCATAACTAATTGCTGAAAATCCACTACATTTAATGTCCGTAACTCTTGACCAACAAACCGCTACATTTAAAGCCTACAGCTCTCGGCCATCATATCCCATATCATATCTCATCAAACGCTACATTTAAAGTCCGTAGTCTTGACCAACAAAACTGCTAGATTTAAGGCTTGCAGCTCTTGACCGTCATATCCCATATCATATATCATCAAACACAACATTTAAGGTCCATAGTTTTGACCAATAAAACCACTACATTTAAGGTTCGTAACTCTTGACCAACAAATCGCTACATTTAAGGCATGCTGTGAGGCTTCGGGCCTAAAAAACATAATAAATGGGAGGTAATTAATCTAATGATAATTAATATTAGGTCTATTGTACATAAAAGTATATGTATCAGAAATTAAACCAAGGGAAAATCGGGCTGCGAAATCCTAAGGTGCTGCCAGCAGAGTTGCGCTTACTGTGTACTCGAGCCTAGGGTTGAGCGCAAGAAGGCAGTGGCGCAGTGCTCACTGTGCGCCTCAGCGCACTCAAGCGCAAGCCGGTAGTGAGGCCACGCTCGCTGTCTGCTCGCCTGGTGCTCGAGCGCCCTACGACTTTAAATGCGCAACCTGCTTCGTGTTTTTGCATTTCTCATGCAACGAAACCCTTGGAGAGAGAGAGAGCGCCGAATTAGAGAGAGTGAGACGCGGAGATCAAGGCCGAGGAGTCCGAATAAGTCTGAGAGCTAGTTATAAAGATTATAGTACGCGTCGAGGGAAGTATTATCATACTCACTACTTGTTCTCTTTCAATTGTTACTTGTTTTTCATCGGGTATTTTCGTCTCGATACCCACCCAAACAATGAAATGCAGGTTACCCATGTTTAATGTTTGAGAAATATGTAATTTATTGCTCGATTTACTCACCGATTCATCCGGTTGGGTTCCGCCAAACCCTAACCCACGCAAAATTGGAGCTTTCCATTTTTCCAACTGTATTTTGATAATATGACCTCAAAATATGAATCATCATGTCTCATTTCTGCATATATATCGGTCGGACGACTAGTCTCATAAGTTTTGACCCGTTCGCGGCGTCTGGGAGCTCTAAATGTCCCCTGACACTGTTCACCCGAGATAGATGTATGAATTTGTGTGATTTACCTCCATTTAATTGGTATAAAATTTATGCCTAAATGTTCATGCTACATTATAAGCCCTGGAAATAAGAAATTGTACTCCCATTTGTAAAGAATTGTGCTCTGGAGGACCTCCAAGATGAAATGGTATGTTGATGTAGGAAATTTCACTCTTCTCCATATATTTAATGTCCAAGCACATAAAATGTATTGTCAAAAGATTTAAATCCAAAAGAAAGATATGAATCATACAAGTAAATGGAGAAAAATTCACAAAGTACGATATGATGGATTTGATCTCCCAGATGGAGATATGTGATAGGAATGTGATCTCCCGATTGGAGAATGTAAATGGAAGATGGTGGATCCTCCCTCATGGAAAGACTAAATTTTAAAACTAAGACCACGGACTTATGTTCATTGAGGGGTGGTGCCCTCTGGTTTGCCACGTATATCACGGTGGGAACCCAAGGAATACTCCGGCCGCTCATGGGGCGGGTGATGTTTATGGTACACCTTGGGGTACTATTGTGAAAGAACGAGGATTACCCTGGTCCCCAGGGGATATAGGGCGAATTATGATGGCCGAGTGCTGCAGGCCTAAAATGTGCCGATGGCCGAGTGCTGCAGGCCTAAAGTGTAGCCAGTGCTTTACAATGTGTAGCGAACATATTTCTTTTCTCGTTCTCTTGCATCATTGGCTAGTACAACCTACTGGCTCTGGTCCGCAAAGATTAATGAAAATAATAAAAATGTATAAAATATAATCAGTGCAAACATGTGACCCAGGCGATCCTAGATATCCCCTTTCCTCTCATATTTCTATTTTGTTACAAGTGTACGTTTTTCCCCATCCATTTATCATTTTCATTATTTATCTACCTATTGTAGTGATGTATAATTTTATTTGCTGAGCTGTACGCTAACACTTGCTATCTCTCCTTTCAGATGAGAATACATTGATACCCGACGAGACTGAGTAGGCCATAGAAGCATAATAGGCAGCTGTTATCACGTGCAAAGTTTGGGACTTGGACTTAGCATGATCATATGTATAAGACAAGAGTTTTGTTCTATTTTTAAAAATTGTATAAATATGTCCCATGATGTTATTGATATTTATGTGGATGGACAAAGGTTTAGTTTTCGTTGTATATTTTGGTTGTTATGCTTCCGCAGGTTCTTCGTATTGTAGATGTGGTTGGGGTTCCTAGTTGGCATCCTTCCTGGGCGGCGTTGTACTGGAGTTATAATGTCGATGCCACCCCTATTATCGTGGTGTTTAGATCTTGTGTAGTGTGATAAATTGTAAATTGTGTTGTTGTGTTGTGGAATTTGTTGTTGATTACTATATTGGGTTGATTACAGGTGTTTACATTTTGGCAAACGTCTGATTTACAAATGGAACTTTACCCAATTTTTTACAGAAATTTATAATATTATTTATGGGCTTTATTTTTATATTTATTGAGGGAGGTTATTCAAGAAAAATAACGCAATCCGTCACAGTTGGTATCAGAGAAGGGATGCCTTAGGATTGATCTGAATTTATACGGAAGCCTAGTATAGTATAAGTTAAGGCTAAGCGAGTGAACATAGGAATAAAATGACCAAGTTAGGAAAGCTAACTTAGGTACTCTCGTTTAGGATGTTTTCCTTAATTACGTATGTGTCAGCGTATCCAATAATGCCGTAGCAGGGGATTAACCTTTGGCCTAACCCATAATTATTTTTTTTTCAGTGGTGGGTTTTAAAGTTGACTATGCTACCCAGACATCGAGGTTTGCAAAGGAATAATCTGGCCCGAGATCGGGAGGCGGAGTATTGAAATTTGTTGGGGCATCTTACAAACATCTTTGAGTATATGGAGCAGCGACATCTTGCCTCTGTTCCTGCTCCGGCTCCCATCCAGGCTCCTATCAATCCGAGGCCATCCGCTTATGATCTCTTCGTTTAGGAGCAAGTGCGAGCATTTTTAGGGGAGCCTGACCCGATCAAGGCAGACACGTGGCTAGAAAGTTTGAAGAAGGTATTTGTAGTGATCAGATGCCCTGAGAAGGATCGAGTGTTGTTTATATCTTACCGGTTGGAAGATGAGGCGCACTATTGGTGGCAAATGAAGAAAAGAGCGATGGGTGTACCGGAGGCCGATATTACCTGGAAAATATTTGAGGATGCTTCTTAGAGAAGTATTTTCTGTCTAGCCTTCGTATTCAGAAAGATGAGGAATTTTTCAAATTGAGGCAGGGAAATTAGACTGTGGCAGAGTATGACGCTAAATTTTCGGAGTTATCATGGTTTGCTCCTTATATGGTTGAAGACGAGGAAAGGAAGATCAGGAAGTTCTTACTAGGCTTACGGGATGACATCCGCAAGCAGCTGGTGACCCTTAAGTTGATCAACGAATAGGAGCAGGCTAAAGAAGAATTTTTCAAGAAGAAGTCGTCAAATAAGAGTGGGGCAAGTGCTAGCTCTGGGGCTAGCTTGGGGAGACCATACAAGAAGTTCAAGCAGCTGGTTTCTTTACAAAGGAGTGGTCAAATCTCATTGTCTTCTCAAGCTTCGGTGGGTTCGTGTAGGCATTGTGGGAGGACGCATGAGGGTAGACCTTGTCCCATGATGATAGGTGCTTGTTTCACTTGTGACTAGGTGGGGCATAAAGCCAAAGATTGCCCTCAATCATCGAGGGTCCAAGCTCCCAAGCCGGTAGTGCTGGATAAAGCTTTTGCAGTGTCTGTTAGTGAGATCAGAGTATTAGATGAGGTGGTGGAAGGTATACTTCTTTTTTGTGGTATTTCTTACTCAGTACTTTTTGACTCTGGGTCCACATACTCATTTATTTCTCATCGACTGGCTTGTCGTATTACACCCTCTCCTATGACCCTTAATTTTTCATTAGTCGTATCCACGCCCACGAGGTCTTCTATTGTGACTGACATATCCTACCCAGGGTGTGTTGTGAAGGTGAATGGGCTTTCTCTAGGTGTTGATTTGATTCTACTAGATATGTGTGACTTTGATGTTATTTTCGGTATGGATTGGTTATCTAAGTACCATGCTACCATTGATTATTTCCACAAAAGGGTGGATTTCACTATTCTAGAATGCGAACCTTTTCAAGTTTAGGGAGTTCATAGAGTGGAGCTGTCTAGTTTCATTTCTGCTCTGCAGGTTTGCTATTTATTAAGAAGTGGGTGTGAAGCCTTTTTAGGTTATGTCAGTGTGGTGGAGAGTCAGGAGTTGTCCATAAAAGACATTCCGGTGGGATGTGAATTTGAAGACGTATCCTCGACAAGTTGTTTTCTCTGCCACCACGTCGTGAGTTCGAGTTTGGGATTGATCTTGTATTGGGATCGGCACCCATATCGAAAGTCCCCTACCATATGGCCCCTGCTGAGCTGAATGAGTTGAAGCAGCAGTTGTAGGACTTGCTCAATACAGCTTTTATTAGACCCAGTGTTTCGCCGTGGGACGCTCTGATCCTATTTGTCAAAAAGAAGGATGGGGCCATGAGACTGTGTATAGACTATCGTAAGCTGAATAAGATCACAATCAAGAACAAGTATCCGTTGTCGTGGATCGATGACCTCTTTGACCAGTTACAGGGATCTTGAGTGTATTCTAAGATTGATCTTCAGTCGGGATACTATCAGCTTCGCATTAAGCCAGAGGATGTGGCGAAGACGGCTTTCCGAACGAGATATAGTCACTATGCGTTCCTTGTGATGCCGTTCGGGTTGACTAATACACCAGTCGTGTTTATGGATTTGATGAACTGGGTCTTCTAGCCATATTTGGATAAGTTTTTCGTGGTTTTCATTGATGATATTCTGATTTATTCTAAGGATTTCACCAAGAATGAGCGGCACTTAAGAATCGTGCTACAAATTCTTTGAGAGTATCAATTGTTCGCAAAGTTAAAGAAATGTGAGTTTTAGCTTGATAAGTTAGTATTCTTGGGGCATGTAATTTCTGATGGAAGCATCTCAGTAGACCTACAGAAAATTGAAGCGGTGACTAATTGGAGTCGACCTACGATCGTGTCGAAGGTCCGAAGCTTTTTGGGGATGGCCAGTTATTACCGTCGTTTCGTGGAGAATTTTTCTCTGATAGCCTTACCCCTCACCCGTCTGACAAGGAAGGAAGCGAGCTTTAACTGGACCGACGAGTGTGACCAAAGCTTCCAAGAGTTGAAAGATTGGTTGACAACTGCCCCAATTCTGACTCCTCCTGATAATTCTGGTGGGTTCGAAGTGTATTGCGATGCTTCTAAAGTAGGACTTAGGTGTGTCTTGATGCAAAGGGGGAAGGTAATAACTTATGGGTCTCGGCAATTAAAAGTGCATGAGAAGAACTACCCGACCCACGATTTGGAGCTGGCTACTGTGGTGTTCACATTGAAAGTGTGGAGGCACTATTTGTATGGCGAAGAATTTTTAGTGTACTCCGACCACAAGAGCTACAAGTATTTGTTCTCGCAGAAGGAGTTGAACATGAGGTAGTGATGATGGATCTAGTTCCTTAAAGATTACGATTGTGAGGTCCAGTATCGGCCAGGGGAAGCAAATATGGTCGCGGATGCCCTGAGTCGTCAAACTTGTTGGGTGGAGACATTACAGATTAAGTAGATGGAGTTGCTAGACTGCCTGAAGTCTTGTCATATTCAGCGCTACATCAAGGGCAATAGGATGATGTTATCAGTTTTACAGGTGCAGCCTAAGTTCCTCCAGAGGATAAAAGAAGGGCAGGTAAACGATCCGTTTTTGATGGACATCGCGGGACACCTTGGAAAAGACTTTTGAGCTGATTTTAATGTGTACAGATAAAATTTTGAGATTTAAGGAGCCGTTATGTGTGCCAGATGACAAAGAACTGAAGGGAGAAATAATGAAGGAGGCCCATAGGATGCGGTACACGATTCACCATGGTATAAACAAGATGTACCATGACTTGAGGAAAAGGTTCTGGTGGAGGAACATGTGAAGGAAGATCGTGGCTTTTGTTAATTGATATCTTATCTATCAGTAGCTGAAGGCCGAGAAGAGGAAGCCTTCTGGATTATTGCAGCCTCTGCCTGTTCCTAGTTGAAAGTGGAAGGACATCTCGATGGACTTCGTGTCAGGATTTCCCAGAACTCCGAACAATCATGATGCAATCTGGGTCATTGTGGATCGATTAACAAAATCTGCCCATTTTATAGCTATTTAGACTACATATCCCCGTGATCATTTGGCACAGCTATACATCAACAAGATCGTGAGATTGTACGGTGTGCCCGCATCTATTGTGTTTGATCATGATCCACGGTTTGCTTCTAAATTTTAGGAGAGCTTGCACCTTGACTTAGGGACGAATATGAAGTTTAGTACGACTTATCATCCTTAAACCAATGGCCAATCTAAGCGGATAATCCATATACTCGAGGATATACTTTGGGCTTCCATATTGGAGTTCAAAGGGAACTGGGATGATCACTTGTACTAGCTAAGTTCGCTTATAACAACAGCTTCCAAGCAAGTATTGATATGGCTCCTTTTGAGGCACTTTACGGTAGGAAGTGCCGATCTCCCATTCATTGTGAGGAGATTGACGATAGGCATTTATTGGGTCCGGATGTTATTCGGGAGACATCGAAAAGGATCGTAGTGGTTTTAGAGAAGCTAAAAATTGCCCAAAGCCGGTAGAAGAGCTATGCTGATTGGAGGAGATTCGAGCTCAGATTCAAAGTCGGAGATTTTGTTTTCCTCAAAGTGTCGCCATGAAGGGGAATTTCCTAATTTGGCGTTAAGGAGAAGTTGAAACCGTGCTTTATTGGACCATTTGAGATCCTTGAGCGAGTTGGTGAAGTGGCATATCATTTAGCTTTGCATTGAGTTTAGCTGAAGTGCACAACGTCTTCCATGTATCGATGTTGAGGAAGTACGTCTATGATTCGGCACATGTGATTGGTTATAGTTCCTTGGTTATTAGTGAGGGTTTATCATATGTAGAGAAGCCGATGGAGATCTTGGATCATAAGGATCAAATTTTGCGCTCAAGGACGATCCCTCTCATGAAAGTTTTATGGAGAAATCATTTTAGCGAAGAGGCGACGTGGGAAAGAGAGGACAAAATCAGGGAAAAGTATCCCCACTTGTTTCGAGGTATGTAAAATTGATTTGACTTTTAACATTCGATAAATTTTGATGATGAAATTTTTGTAAGTGAGGAAGAGTTGTGAAGCTCCAAGCCTAAAAAACATAATAAATGGGAGGTAACTAATCTAATGATAATTAATATTAGGTCTATTGTACGTAAAAGTATATGTATTAGAAACTAAACCGAGGAAAAATCGGGCTGTGGACTGCTGAAGTGCTGCCAGCAAAGCTACACCTGCTGTGTGCTCGAGCCTGGGCTCGAGCGTGAGCCAGCAGTGAGGCTGCGCATGCAGTCTGCTCGCTTGGCACTTGAGCGCCCGGTGACTTTAAATGCGTGACCTGCTTCGTATTTTCGCATTTTCCATGCAACGAAACCCTTGGAGAGAGAGAGAGAGAGGAGGAGACCGAGACCTAGGAGTCTGAATCTGTCCGAGAGCTAGTTATAAAGATTATAGTACGCGTCGAGGTAAGTGTTATCATACTCACTACTCGTTCTCTTTTAATTGTTACTCATTTTTCATCAGGTATTTTCATCTCGATACCTAACCAAACCATAAAACGCATGTTACCCATGTCTAATGTTCGAGAAATATGTAGTTTATTGCTTGATTTACTCATTGATTCGTCCGGTTGGGTTCCACCAAGCCCTAACCCACGCGAAATTGGGGCTTTCCATTTTTCCCACTGTATTTTGATAAATTGATCTCAAAATATGAATCACCACGTCTCATTTATACATATATATCATCCGGACGATCAATCTCACAAGCTTCGATCCGTTCGCGGCATCTGGGAGCTCTAAATGTCCCCTGACACTGTTCACCCGAGATGGATGTATGAATTTGCATGATTTATCTCCATTTAATTGTTTTGAAATTTATGTCTAAATGTTCATGCTACATTGTAAGCCCTAAAAATAAGAAATTGTGCTCCCATTTGTAAAGAATTGTGCTCCGAAGGACCTCCAAGGTGAAATGGTATGTTGAGGTAAGAAATTTTGCTCTCCTCCATATATTTAATGTCCAAGCACATGAAATATATTGTCAAAAGATTTAAATCCAAAAGAAAGATAGTACAAGTAAATGAAGGAAAATCTATAAAGTACAATATGATGGATTTGATCTCCCGGATGAAGATATGTGATGAGAATGTGATCTCCCGATTGGAGAATGTAAATGGAAGTGGTGGATCCTCCCTCATGGAAAGACTAAATTTTAAAACTAGGACCACGGACTTATGTTCATTGAGGGGTGGTGCCCTCTGGTTTGCCACATATATCACGGTGGGAACCCAAGGAATACTCCGGCCGCTCATGGGGCGGGTGATGTTCATGGTACACCTTGGGGTACTATTGTGAAAGAACGAGGATTACCCTGGTCCCCAGGAGATATAGGGCAAATTATGATAGCTGAGTGCTGCAGGCCTAAAATGTGCCGATGGCCGAGTGCTGTAGGCCTAAAATGTAGCCGATGACCGAGTGCTGCAGGCCTAAAATGTAGCTGGTGCTTTAAAATGTGTGGCGAACACATTTCTTTCCTCATTCTTTCACATCGTGGGCTAGTACGACTTACTAGCCCTGATCAGCAAAGATTAATGAAAATAATAAAAAAGTATAAAATATAATCAGTGTAAACATGTGACCCAGGCAATCCCAGATGTCCCCTTTCCTCTCATGTTTCTGTTTCGTTGTAAGTGTACGTTTTCCCCCATCCATTTTTCATTTTCATTATTTATCTACCTATTGTAGTGATGTATGATTTTATTTGTTGGGTTGTACGCTCACACTTGCTATCTCTCCTTTCAGATGAGAACGCACTGATACTCGACAAAACTGAGTAGGCCATAGAAGTGTAATAGGGAGCTGATGTTGCGTGCAAAGTTTGGGACTTGGACTTAGCATGATCATATGTTTATGACAGGAGTTTTGTTCTATTTTTTAAAATTGTATAAATATGTCCCATGATATTATTGATGTTTATGTGGATGGATGAAGGTTTAGTTTCCGCTGCATATTTTGGTTGTTATACTTCCGCAGGTTCTTCTTATTGTGGATATGGTTTGGGTTCCCAGTTGACATCCTTTCTGGCCGGCGTTGTACTAGAGTTATAATGTCCGTGCCACCCCTATTGTCGTGGCGTTTAAATCCTGTGTAGTAAGATAAATTGTAAATTGTGTTGTTGCGTTGTGGAATTTATTGTTGATTACTATACTAGGTTGATTACAGGTGTTTGTATTTTGGCAAACGTCTGATTTATAAACAGAACTCTGCCCAATTTTTTGTAAAAATTTATAGTATTATTTATGGGCTTTATTTTTGTATTTATTGACGGAGGTTATTTAAGAAAAATAACTCGGTCCGTCACACCTGCAGCTCTCGACTGTCATATCCCATATCATATCTCATCAAACACTATATTTAAACTCCGTAGTCTTAACCAACAAAAACGCTACATTTAAGGTTCGTAGTCTTGACTAACAAAACTGTTACATTTAAGGCCTGCAACTCTCGGCTGTCGGAATCCATTTTCATAAATCATGATCTTTCAAAAAAATCCAAAGTTCTTAACAAAGCAATAAACCGAAGTTTAAATAGTCAAAGTTACTCAGAAATGCAAATAACCGAACATCTTTAACATGCCAATGGCCAAACTTCTTTTTAAACATGTTCATGACTAGACTTCTTCAAAGATGTAATTAACCGGACTCATGCAAATCAGTAAATAATCAAACTTCATGGAAATAAGCAAATAACCGGACCCCTTAAAACATGAAAATTCCAAACTCTTTTATATGTAAATAACTGAAGTTCCTCCATAATGCAAATGATCAAAATTCTTCAATGATACATTCATAAACAATAACAATATACAGGAAGCAACTACCTTATCATGCTTCACGTAGATACATAACAGAGAGACAGCATGAAAACAATATTGCTTAACATACTTTAAATATAAATTTATTAAAAACGTAGGGTATACTTGCCTTAGCCTTTTCTCTAGATTTTCTTACTTAATCTGACCTTGAGCTTTCTTCCTCCTTTGATTCTTCGTCTCTGTCTTCCCTGCTTCTAATTCCAAACCCCCACATCCAATATTTGTAAGCAATGGGGGTAGGTGAGAGTAGGTGGGGCAGGTCACCTACTACCGATATTTTATTCATATCTTCTTTTCCAAAGAATTTCAGAGAATTCGAGCAAGTGGGACCAGGTAGGAGTAGTTCATCCTCTCAAAACTGGCCACACTGGCCTTTAGCCAAAATCGGTCAATGATTTATTTCTTACCTTCAGTCAACTCCGGTCAACTTCTTCTAAATCTACTCCGGTCTTCTTCTTTCCAATCTACTCCTAAAATCCTATCTGGAAAACGTATCTGGAAAATTCACTCAATTTTATCTCCGAAAACTTACCCAGTTTGCTCCAAAAATCATTTTTGAGAACTCACCTGATTCACTTCAGTCGATTGAGCAAACCGGCATTTTCATGCAAACCAATTATTTTGACCATCCCAATATTTTCACGAAAACCGATCATTTTGACCATTCTTCAATACCGGTCATTCTCATATCAGCATGTCTTGTTATTTTGTTTTATACCGAAAAATCACGCATACTAGGCAAATTGCTTACATCAGACAAATAGCTCATATCGGCATTTCACGCATACCGGCTATTTTGGTCATACCGGTAATTTGCTTACCCGCAAATTACACCATACCGGCATTTTGCATTAAACCGCCCATAATAGTTATTCTTCCCAAAATACTCATTCTGATCATTTCTCCTTACAATCATACCGGGCCAATTTCAATACCGGCAAATTACTCACGCAATCAATTTGCGCATCCTTGCCATTTTGCCTTACAATCATACTAGTCATTGTCATTATCGCAAACCTGTATTTTACCATCTTAGCCAGTCAACGTGTTGACCAAGCATTTTGCCTCAAGACGTGTTCCGGCTATTTTCCATTATAAGCATACTGGGCAATTTGTCTAATTAACCGTTCAATGTGTTGACCGGTCTCTTTTGCATATCGGCCGGTCAACGCTCACTGACCGGATTTTTTTTCCTCCAATTTGTGCCAGTCATCAGTCTGGTCAATGTTGCCTATCCGGTCAACGATTTTGGCAAGTCAATTTTTCCAATTCTGATCAACATCTAAATTGCCAGTTATACCGAAAATGCTAGTCAACGCTTCGATTTTCCAGTCAATATTTTATCACCAAATTTTTTAGTCAACTATTCTTATTCTTAGAAAATTTCTTGGCCATTAAGATAACTCCTTATAAATTAATGAAACTAAAATCTGATTTTACAACCTTAGTTACTATGTTTGAAAATTAGAACATTACATTTTTGATAAGTGAATTTGAGAAAAATGAAGATTAGACCAAAGTTGAAGGAAAATGAGGGTTAGGCTCACTGTAACCTCGAGCACAGCTGAAGGCACCAATTCCAGTAGGGTTGTGCTTGCTATAGCCTCAATCCCAATAGAGGGTGCCAATTCTAGAACCTGTTGAGCTCACCACAAGCTCGAGTGAAGTAGGAGGCACTAATTGCAGTGTGGGCACGCCCGAAGCGTGCTTGATAGGCGCTCGAGTGCCAGTCCTATAATTCGCCCACCAACTTACTATTTTGTGATTTTTAAAGGGAAAATGAGAAGAGATCAGGGGTGAATGAAGCAGAGCAGTGAGGGGAAAGGAGAGGAAAAAGAGGAAGAGGAGAGGATTTCAACGATTTTTAATCCGATCAGAGTAAGAAAAATAGTAAATCAGGCTGAGGTAAGTGTACCATAAGTTCTGTCTTTCCTCGTTATTGCTTTTTGTTATCACCTTTCAAGTATTATTACTCTAATACCCATCTCCTTTAAGATTTGTTATATATAATACATGTTTTCTGAATTTCTAATGATTTTATGGATAGATTTTATGTTTAAGTATAAGTATTATGATTTATGGATTCAATTTTGTTGTTTAGTTTACGTTTCATGTCCGATTTGTGTCCGTAATGTTTCTCCGAAACCCTAGCTCGAAATTGAAGGTATGAAATTATTGTAAATTTTGAGTTATACGATAAAAATATTATTTGATAAGTTATCTAAGCTTATTGGACAATCTTTATTTGAAATTTTATAAAAAGTTATACTGCCTAAAATTATCGAGAACTCCAAGACTATCTAAAGGCTTAGTTATGTGAATTTGAAATGGCCTTTAAAGTATGATAATCTAAGGCTAAGAAGCAAGAATATAGATACTCTCTGATAAGTTAAAATCAGTAAAAAACTGGACCAAGGTTTGTTATTTAGCAGGTAGTGTTCTCTAACATGCCTTAGGATGTTATAGTTGTAATCGAGGTAACTCCGTCCATAGAGTGATATGTGGTCCGCCTTCCTCGGGACATTACTATGGAGGACAAGAACTTTTGATAATCTTGCCCTCAGGATGTAAATAACGAGGAAAACTTTGATCATCCTACCATAGGGATATAAATAAGGAGGAAAACTTTGACCTCAGGTTGTATAGAGTGAATACAATCTATTCTCGATTATTCTCTTCCTTAGCTAGCAGGGCTTTCTAGCCTAAGTCCCTCAAGATAGTAAAAGTTAACTTAAATTATAAGTAAGTTTTAAGCTGATTTAAGATTTTTAGCATGTTTTCTAGCTATAATTAGTGGAAGAAATAATTAAAGGAAAAGATAAAAGAAATAAAAATCAAGATTTTGTCCATATGTTCATGTTTATGCATCGTTTCATACTTTTGCCTTATTCATATACATATTTGATTCCTAATTCCTTCTATGTCTCCTTCTCTCTATCTATCTATGTCATTTATGTGAAAAATTACATATCCTTGTAATTATAGTACCTTATTGAGTAATTGGCTTACCCATTACTATTTTGTCTATCCTTCCAGATGAAATTGTTGAGTTGATATCTGATGAGAAAGAGTGAATATAGGGACTAGCAAAGGAAGATTGCTGGGCCTTGAAGATTTTAAAATTTTGGATGTGTTGATGTAATTGTAAATGTAAATAATTATAGTTTTTGGATGAATGTTGCGTATTATATAGCATAGCATGTTGTATATTATTTTAGGTTATTATTTTGCTTTCACAAGTTATTTTATGGATGTAGTTATACTTCCGAAGGTTTGATTTTGGATTTGTACATATTTATGGATGGCATCTCTTATTAGATCCAATATGGTAGTTATGATTGTTATGTTGAAGTCATAGATGAAATAGCATTTGATGTTAATCCTGTGTATGTGTTGTGATCAAATTTTACAGTCGACCTATTTAAATGTCTTGTATGGTTTGTGTTATTCAGGTTGTATGTATAATTTTTATCCATATTTTGGAAAAACTCTACTCAATTTTCTACAGAATTTAATGCTTTGATGAATAATAGCGTGTAAGATGTATCTGCTTAAGTATGATTATTGATGGAGGTCATTAGAGGATTATAACCCATTCCGTCACACATTCTATATAAGGTATGAATCCCAAATGAACATTTTAATTATAATTAATTTAATTTAATTAATAAATATTTAAATTTAATTAAAATTTTGCGTCAAAAATTAAATTCTAAATCATAATAAGTTAAGTTAAGTAATGCCAAACCTGCACCAATCCAACACTCATTCATATTTATCATGTCCCGCATTCATATATCTATTTTAATTATAGGGAACGTTTGTTTACTTTAACAATTTATAAATCATAACAAATCATAATACACAGGATCCAAAATACAATGCCGATCATCAATGGCTCTAACGTTCATTCAACAGTAACATAATATCAGCTTGTGATAAGGAAAGATGCCAACTAAAATTTTGAACCCATCTAATAGAAATTACATCGAAACTTACAAGATAACCGTAAGAAATTTACGAACATATTTCTAAACTACCAATACTAAAATTTACATTTCAAGAATGTCTATAAATTTACAAGTTCTTATATCATCATTGAAACTAAACTAGTTATATCATTACTGATTACCGCATACTTAAAGATTCTTCTTTACTTTTACTTACCAGGTTTGAACTCCTACAAAGCATCTGAAAGGAAAGAAAGTAGTAAGAGAGTGAGCCAAATAGTCAGTAAAAATATAATAGTCAAGGACATGTATATTTAACTTTAAAATAATTTATAATGAGGAATAGGGATCATGATACATGTAAAAATATATATATGTACTTTTGGAATATTTTTATGATGCAATTGACTTTTTTTTCTTATACTTAATTCTTATTACTTACCAGCACATTTTTACCTTACATATCTTGAGGAACTATGGCTAGTAAGCCTTACCAGCTAATGGAGCGTTTGATCAATATCTGGATTATGTAAATCCACACAATCAAAGGCTAAAATCGTACAACACAGTGATACTTTCTTCCTTATTTACATCCCAAAGACATGATGGATTGTGTTCATTTCACACAAATCAAAGGCCTTATCTTCCTTATTTACATCCCAAAAATAGGATGATACTATTTATTGTGTCAGGGTAGACGGGCCAAAATCGCACAACGATACTTATTCAGATAACGATCTACACTATAATAACCTAAGGCATGCCAGAGGATACTATCCACTGAAATATAAATCCTTAGCTTAGTTTTCTTACTTCATAAAATGTCGTAGTGGAAACTCTTATTCATAATTTTACTTCTTCTTCTTAATTTTCTCATCTTAGAGAAAATTTATATTTTCTTGGTATCATATTAATTTTCACTCATATATAACATATCATATACGTTCTTAGCAAAATCACGACAATGTATATCAATAAAATAAGTTCATATAAATTTTTACATGTGCTGGACTTATTTTTAGACAATATATTATTCGATTATGATCCATAAATTTCACAATTTACCGGTACACTAACCGGTTCAGTTTTATTTTATCTCTTTAACTGCTTTAATCACAAATCCAATTTATGGACCAGTTTGGCTTTTCATAATATTTTTTTGATTATATCACGTGAATTGGTTCACTATTATCGATGTAATAAGTAACTGATTTATCATTTTAAAGAATTATATATAAACTGGTTCACTTATAAAATTAACCAGTTTATTAAAAATCGGTTCATTTCTAATCTTTAACACCTGATTCTTATAATGGCCAACCAATTTACAATGCGTATAGCTTGTTTACTAATTTAATATATCATGTATGGTTGGTTTATTATTTATTTCCTAATCGGTTTACACTAAATTAGTAAAATAGGCAATTAAGTATAAATCGGCCAATTTAGTGGCAATTTTAGTTCTGGGCTTGGTCCAGTAACCAAATCAAAGTATTTTTGGAAACCGTTTTACATGGTCATAGATCAACTCTGGTACTAAATAATATGACTGGGTTAGCTGTTGGTTCAACCGGTTCATGGCTGGTTCAGTCCATCAAAGTGGACTGCCAAATTCAACATTTGCATGGACGCAGGATTCTACTGCTCATTTGGGGATCCGATTCAGTGGTCAATTCAACCCATTTTCATGAGCCAATTTTAAAAAATCCTAATAAGGGTCTTACCTAGTTGGTGACCAATTTTGAGCCGGTTTGGTGGTCAAATGGAAGCCGGTTCAGCCTGATTTTTCCAAACTGTCAATTTCAGTATCAGTATATAGAGGTTGGCTCAGCTATTATTTTGGGTCTATTGTAATGATTAAATTATTATTAAAAATTAATTTCCATAAATTTCTAGAATTAGCACAAAGTTTTGGATCGGCTCATATAAATTTTCCATTTATATTCATACCCAATTTAAAGTTATGCACTGCTCTTTCATGCACAACTCTACTTTTGGTCGGTTCAGTGATGCTTCCTTTTCTTTGGGCTGAATCGGTCAGATTTTGAGCTGATATAATTACACTAATTTTATGGAATAATGTTGGTTTATTGAAGTATCTTACATAATTTATTTGGAGCTTGAATTTTCCTAAAACTTGATGAAAATAGCAGCCAAAGTCAATACCAGTAGCTACTCTTTTTTCATCAAGTTCAATCTACCAGTCTACTCCGTTTCCATCTAACCGGCCAATTTCATGAAGAATTATTCCAAATTAAAAATATGATGATTTACCCAACATATTAAAGTTTCTTCACTAAAATCTACATGGGATAAATCGACCATTAACAATATGTAAAAATTAGCATAACAGCAGGTTATAAAACCAATTTCATGATACATGTTTCTAAATTTTGGCAATTTTAGCATGGTAATGGCAAGGATTATTCCAGAAAAAAAAATATGGTGATTTAGCTAACATCTTAAAGTATATCCTTTAAAAATTTTGTAGTATGAATCAATCAAATAAAGTATGTAAAAATTCGAATATCAGCATGGTACAGTAGAGTTTAGCAATAGAGTTCCATTTTAACATTTTGCTAAATTTTGCTCATACTAGCATGGATTTGGTAAGACTTTAAAGCATTGGACCAGCAATACTTCAAGCTAAGATCAATAATTTAACAATAAATCAAAGAGGGAGAGGAGTTCTTGCCTGAAAATATTTTATATTAAATTATGAATCTTAACAACCAACCGGGTTCCTCTTGGTTCTGGTTTTGTTTTCTTCCTTCTGTTTTCAATCTGCATTTCCTCTTTCCTCTCCATTTTTCTTTCTCCTTTCTTTTATTTAATCCCTTTTCAAAGTACCTAGTCATCTCCTATTTAACTAGAGGCTGCTACATGCCCCATAAGGTAGCAATCTCTTATTTATCCAAGCCATGTAAAAAATACTCATGTGTTGCTCCCTCCTCAACCCATTTGTTATTACTCCATTGGTGGTTAATCTTTATTATATTTTTAGTCCCTCTTTATCCACGTGACCTTTCTCCTTTCTTGCCGAATTTCAACTTTTAAATTAATTAATTACTTTGTAAATTAAATGAAAAATTGAGCTACTGCAGGATTTGCTGGAGTTGAGATTTTATGTGCTGAATTTTGATGATTTTCAGATATGTGTGTATAGATTTGGGTATTGCCATGTGTGTAGGATATTCTCATGTCATGAAATTATGGGAAATTTGGGTAGAATTTGGGCTGATTGGTTGCATATGCTGCCGGCTAGTTTCTTGCTGAATTTTCTGAGTGTGTGTGAGTTTGTGTGTTCTAATATATATAATTTTACTTAATTAACGTAATTTATACTATATTTAATAAATCAAGCTATCTTCAGTTGCTAATCGGGAGTAATTTCGGTAACCAGATTATCTTGTCGTCAACTGAAATTAATTTGATTATTAATCGATTGAGAATTTATTAACCGAATTACTTTCATATTATTTATTCTATCATTTATTAACTGAAATTGGAATCGGTTTTATCAAATAAATTTTTATGGCATTTCGATGTAAGTTCTTGGCTTCTGAATTTTTACTATTCATTTATCTTAATTTTATATAAATTAATTTAACTTACCGAATTATAAATAATGAAATCTTGGTCCTTACATTCTATCCTTCTAAAAAAATTTTGTTCTCAAAATTTGCATACTTCCGTCCCTATCTCCAGCCTTAATTAGATAGGAAGATTTTATCAGATTTTCTATACAAATTCTCAAATTAAATTTTATACCTCAATACAATAATTCAAATACTTTTACTGCACTACTCTGATAAACTCCAAATTTTTCAAATACATTTACTGGAATTCAAACTTCTTTCTGCTACACTTGGCTTCCAAGTTCTATCATTTCTTAAACTTGTCCCAAAACAACAATCACATTTAGCCAATTCAAATAACAAACTTAATGTTTCAACCCAAAATTAATCTATCAATCCTAAACTTCATACCGAATTCTAACAATTGTAAACCTTAACCTGAAATAGACCTCAAACCAAACTCAATCAGATTTAAACTCGAACAAAATTAGTCAATCCAAGTTCTAAGGTATCTTCCTTATTTATTCTCTGATACCAAATGTCACATCCTGCATTCTTATATTTATTTTAATTATAGGGAATGTCTATTTACTTTAACAATCTGTAAATTATAACAAATCATAATACACAGAATCAAATATACAATGCCAATCATCAATGGCTCTGACATTCACTCAACAATAATATAATGTCAGCTTGTGATAAGGAAAGATGCCAACTAAAATTCCAAACTTATCTTATAAAAATTATATCGAAACTTATA
Organism: Nepenthes mirabilis; assembly: GCA_025585075.1. NCBI lineage: Eukaryota > Viridiplantae > Streptophyta > Magnoliopsida > Caryophyllales > Nepenthaceae > Nepenthes > Nepenthes mirabilis. The sequence goes on from JAODPA010028619.1 coordinate 33,734, forward strand.
AGATAACCATAAGAAATTTACGAACATATTTCTAAACTACCAATATTAAAATTTATATTTCAGGGATGCTTATAAATTTACATGTTCTTATATCATCACTGAAATTAAACTAGTTACATCATTATAGATTATTGCATACTTAAAAGTTCTTATTTACTTTTACTTACCAGGTTTGAACTCCTGTGAAGCATCTGAAAGGAGAGAAAATAGTAAGAAAGTGAGCCAAATACACAGTAAGAATATAATAGCGAAGGACATCCATATTTATCTTTAAAATAATTCATGAGGAGGAATAGGGATTATGATACATATAAAAATACATATATACTTTTAGAACATTTTTATAATGCAATTGACTTTTCTTTTTCTTATACTTAATTCTTATTGCTAGCTAATACATTCTTATCTTACATATCTTGAGGAACCAGGGCTAATAAGTTTTACCAGCTAACGGAATATTTGATCAATATTTGAACTGTGTTAATCTACACAATCAAAGGCCAAAATCGTACAATACAGTAATACTTTCTTCCTTATTTACATCCCAAAGACATGATGAATTGTGTTCACTCCACACAAATCAAAGGCCTTATCTTCCTTATTTACATCCTGAAGATAGGATGGTACTACCTATTATCTTTAGGTAGGCGGGGTTAAAATCGCACAACGATACTTATTCAGATAACGATCTACATTGAAATAATATCCTAAGGTATGTCAGGGGATACTATCCATTGAAATAAAAATCATTGGTTCAATTTCTTACCTTTTAAAATTTCGTAGTGAAAGCCCTTATTCATAATATTGTTTCTTCTTCTTAATTTTCTTATCTTAGAGAAAATTCATTTTTTCTTAGTATCATATTAGTTTCTACTCATGCATAACATATCATATACTTTCGTAGCAAAATCACAATAAAGCATATCGACAAAATAAGTTCATATAAATTTTTACATGTATTGGACTTATTTTAGACAACATATTATTCGATTCTCAGTCCATGAATTTTATAATTTACTGGTACACTAATTAGTTTAATTTTATTTTATCTCTTTAACTTGTTTGATCACAAATCCAATTTATGGATCGATTTGGCTTTTTATAATATTTTACCGGTTATATCACGTGAGTCGGTTCACCGTTATTCATATAATAAGTGGCCGATTTATCATTTTAAAAAATTTTATATAAACCAGTTCACTTATCAAATTAACCGATTCATTAGAAACTAATTCGTTTCTAATCTTTAACACCTGATTCTTATAATGGCCAACCGATTTACATGACGTATAACTTGTTTACTAATTTAACATACCATATATAGCAGGTTTATTATTTATTTCCTAACGAGTTCACACTAAATTAGCAAAAGAGGCAATTAAGTGTAAATCGGTTGGTTTAGTAGTAATTTCTATTCTAGGGCTGGTTCAGTGACTAAATCAAGATATTTTTAGATACTGCTTTATATGGTGATAGATCAACCCTAGTAATAAATAATATGACCAGGTCGGCTTCTGGTTCAACCGGTTCTTGGCTGGTTCAATCCATCAAAGTAGACTGCCAAATTCAGCATCTAGATGGACAGAGGGTTTTGCTGCTCATTTGGAGATCTGATTCAGTGGTCTATTCAACCTATTTTCATGATCCAATTTTACAAAATCTTAATAAGGGTCTTAACTAGTTTGTGACCAATTTTGATCCAGTTTGGTGGTAAGATAGAGGCTGGTTCGGCCTAATTTTTCTAAACGGCCAATTTAAGCATCAGTATACAAAGGTTGTTTCAATTATTATTTTGGGTCCGATTTAGTGATTACATCACCATTAAAAATTACTTTCCATACATTTTCAGAATCAGTACTAAATTTTGGACCGGCTCATATAAATGTTTCATTTTTATTCTTACCCGGTTCAAAATTATGCATTGCTCTTTCATGCACGGCTCTAATTCTGGCCGGTTAAGCGACGCTTCCTTTTCTTTGAGCTGAATAGGTTAGAATTTGAATTGATAAAATTATGCCAATTTTATGGCATAATATTGGTTCATTAAAGTATCTTACATAATTTTTGTGGAGCTTGAATCGGATTAAAACTTTGTGAAAATAATAGCCAAAGTCAGAACCAGTAGTTGCTCTATTTTCATCAAGTTTAATCTGCCAATCTACTTTGTTTGCCTCGAACTGGATGGTTTTGTGAAGAAGTATTCTAAAATAAAAATATGGTGATTTAGATAACATATTAAAGTTTCTTCACTAAAATCTACATGGGATAAATCAACCATTAACAGATGTAAAAATTAGCATATCAACAAGCATAACAGTAGGTTGCAAAACCAACTTCATGATACATGTTTCTAAATTTTAGCTATTCTAGCATAGTAACGGTAAGGATTGTTCAAGAACAAAAATATGTTAATTTAGATAAAATTTTAAAGTATATCCAGAAAAAATTTTATAATATGAATCAACCAAATAAGGCATGTAAAAATTCAAACATTAGCATGGTGCAGCGGAGATCAGCAACAAAGTTCCATTTTGACATGTTGCTGAATTTTGCTCATTTTAGCATAGATTTGGTGAGAATTTAAAGTATTGGACCAGCAATACTTCAAACTAAGATCAAGAATTTAACAAAAAATCAAAGAAGGAGTGGAATTCTTGCCTAAAAATATTTTATATTAAATTTTGAATCTTAACAGCCAACCAGGTTCCTCTTGGTTCTGGTTCTATTTTCTTCCTTGTGTTTTCACTCTGCATTTCCTCTTTCCTCTCCGTTTTTCTTTCTCCTTTCTTTTATTTAGTCCCTTTTCAAAGTACCGAGTCATCCTCCATTTAATAAGAGGCTGCCACATGCCCCATAAGGTGGAAATCTCTTGTTTATCCAAGCCATACAAAAAGTACTCATGTGTTACTCCCTCCTTAACCCATTTGTTGTTGCTTCATTGGTCGTTAATCTTTATTATATTTTTAGTACCTTCTTAGCCACATGACCCTTCTCCTTTCTTGCCAAATTTCATCTTTTAAATTAATTAATTACTTGGTAAATTAAATGAAAAATTGAGTTGCCATGGGATTTGCTGAAGCTAGGTCTTTATGTGCAAAATATTGATGATTTTCAGCTATGTGTATATGTATTTAGGTGTTTCCATGTGTGTAAGATATTCTCATGCCATGTATAAGTTAAATACCTTATGAAATTATTGGAAATTTGGGTAGAATTTGGGCTGATCGGGTGCATATGCTGCCGACTACTTTCTTGCTGAATTTTCTAAGTGTGTGAGTTTGTGTATTGCAATATATATAATTTTACTTAATTAATATAATTCATACTATATTTAATCAATCGAGCTAAATTCGTTTGCTAATTGGGAGTAATTTCGATAA